>SNQJ01S0226277.1:0-14623 GCA_010110895.2 Picea sitchensis | reverse complement strand
TTGTAATTATACCTCCTAGTCTCCTATATATACCAAGGAGACATTTGCATTTGGAATCATCTTGTACTTGAACATTTAAGTGGGGTAAAAGGAGGTTGCCCCCTCGAAGATGCTTATTATCTGAAATTATCTCTTTTTCAAGGAGTTGAGTACTTTTTCTGAGGTTTTTCTATGCTATATTGATATTTGGTTCTTAACACCAAGGTTAGGTGGATTGGGGTGATCCACATGTCAGTGTTGGGGGCCTGTTGGAAGTAGGACGAATCAGAAAGAAAGTATATTTTGGGGAGAAAGGCATGCAAGAGGAAAGCGACAGCTGGAAGTAAAATCAACGTGTGCGCATGCATGGAAGACCTAACGATGTTAGGGTTAGGGTTTTTGTAATAGATTGTAATGGTTGGTCAGCCGAAAATATAAAAAAGTAGTACTTAAGAGAGGAAAAGAAGGAGACAAGAGGAAAATAAAGACGAAAGAGAGAGAGAAAGAATACTATAAGGATTTTATGAATCCTTAAGCTAGTGAGTGAAGGAAGAAGTGAGCGACTCAATCCCAAGGGTTAGATGGTAGGATGAGGAGCCCGATGTGATCTATTTAACCTCGTAGGGATCGAGGAGCTTGCTCATGAGAGTGAGAAACAAGAATGTAAACGTGTGCAGCGTGATATATTTATAGACCATAATAAAAGACTAAGAGCCAGATATTTGTGTACGTAGCCTAGGAGGGGGTGAACCATGGTAACACTGTGTTGTGGAATTGAATGAATGTGTCTTTCTGTCTCATTAATTGAGGAATATCGAATGAATGAAGTTATTAAGAAGATCAATTATTTTACATGGATACGTATAATAAATTTTATAACAGGATGTTAAATAGACTAGATAAAGGTTGTGACGTACAAATACAGATCTCACTCAGTCCCAAGTTGAAAACACTTGAGTATTGCAGCCAACCATAAGAGTTATCTCGGATGAGACTGTCCAGTGCCCTCTGTGTTCAACGTTTCCTTCTGGGTGACCATAGTGGTCGATAGTCTTAAGGGATTTTGTTGGGAATATTCTTGGTTATGGAACGGGGTCAATCCGTAATGGTAAACAACTAGAGAGAAAGGGAAAAACCAACAATCCCAAGGTACCCTAGTAGATTACAACAAATGTGAATAAATTATTTGAATTCAAACATCCATGGAATCATTCGATTAGAGGCCAATGATGTTAACCTATTGTCGAAAGAGAGGAGACCTACCATTGTGAAAGGTAGGTTCCAAGGTACTAAATGTTTTCTAAGTATAATTCCTAGATAATGTGCTGAAGTTGAAAGGAATAGACTCGTCAAGGGAGGGAACTTATGTGTCCCCCATAATGCACATGAAACTAACACAAGAAAGTGATGTAATATGATAAATCAAATGAGCACAGACTAACAAGAGGATGAAAGTTGGTAATACTGAAGAGTGTTTGATTTGGGATGAAACTTTCCTTGAACATTGTGATTCATGATACATGACTTCGTAGCATTGAATCGACTAAGAGATATACCAAATAATAGTGTGAGGATAACTGGGGCACTCTTCGGGTGATTCAAAGGAGTATAATGACTCATAGGATTGGTATGAATCACAGACAATGAAATTACCCAACTGTAAGACAAGACACAAATAGGTTCCATGTTCAAGGGTGACAAAAAATAGCTGCCATAATGCTTTCCAAAACCTGATCAACTTCCCTCAAATTGTCCCCCCACCATGAATGGCGAGTACCTCTTTGTTTTTTAACGATCTTAAGGAGGATAAAATATGATCGATATATCTCATGTTCGATGATTACCTCATCACATGTTTAATGAAATAGAAGAAGGAGGAGTTTGATCCCATAGGTGTCCTTCAATGTGTAATTTTATGAGCCTGGAGAAGATAAACTTGACGTTCTTTTCACATTTAGAGAGTATGAAAACAACTTAAAGAAGACTCTATGGTTTTTATTTTGCATAAATTTAGTCCCCCAAGCATGAAAAAAGTATAAAGCAATACAATGGAGAATTGTTCTAGTTGAGATTGACTAGAGTATTCCCTTTTTGTAATTAGTCCATCTAGTATGAAAAAGGGTTAAAATTACACCGAATAGATGCACTTTCAAATCCTTTTAACGAGTGTGAAAGGAAACAAGCTCGCTTGACAATCTTTTCATGTTTAGAGAGTCTGAAAAGTGCTTAAAGGAGACTCTAAAGATTTCCTTTTTAATATAGTTTTTACAATCCCAAAAAGTAATAAAAGTATGCATGGCAACTTATTCACATGTACTTATGAGCACGAGAAAGAAAAACAACTAAACTCATGGTTATCTGTTTCATTTTCTAACGATCTTGCAACAAAGAATGAAAGTGTTCTCAGAGTGTCTGCTTCATTTTTTAATGATCTTGAAATAGAGAATGAAACTATGCTCGGGGTTGGTTTCAATTTTTTAACAAGATTGAAAAAAAAAATGAACTATGCTTAGAATGATACCCATTGACGGGTTTCTTCCCAACGTGATGTCCAAAGTTTGGTATATTGATTGATACCCATTCATGGTTTGTTTCCAAACAAGATGTACATAGTTTTACTTTCCCCCAACATGATCAGGAGAATCTAGAGTATTAACTCCAACATGATTTCCATAGGCTGGAGACATTCCCCCCAAGCTTAATTTCATTCACCGACTCTTCTTCTACACTTGATTAGACTCTTGAATACTAATAGGAATAGATTCACTAGAGACGAATGAATAAAGAGGAACAACTGACACAGATGGAGGAAATGAAGGTTAAGGTATGATATATAGTGGAATACGTGAATCAATTGTAGCGGGATGTATTTCATTTTTTAACAAGATTAACATAGACAATGAACTATGCTCATGTGTCTTGAACATGGCTTCCAATAGGTCTTCATTGGACAAAAGAACAATGCTTGGGAAAGAATGTATGTCAAGAGACTCAATAGGGGTAACAGGGGAAATATGAGGCTCCAAGACACCCATTGAAGGGTTCACCATGCCATCTACTAGATCTAAGTCTAAAGAAGTTGAGCATACAATGAGAGCCTCCTTCTCATTAGCAGTCGAAAGCATCGGAAACGATACCACATAATTAACCAGCAACGGGATGGATACCACTTTCATATAAGGAACATTCAGGGAAGTCAGATGGCTGATAGTTAGATCATGAATAACAAATGAAATCTTTCCAATGGCCACAATGTTTCCATTATAAGGGAGATGCATCACTCAAAAGAGTGTCGGCACGAAAAATTTCACATCATAGCCATAGTCATTCCCAAGGAGTAAATTAAATTTAAAAGGGCCATGGAATATGATAACATATATACAAAAAAAATTCCCTCCTAAGGTGATGGGAAACTAAGGAAGGATCCCTAAAGGTTCACTGTATTTTATATTAAAATCCTATAGATGATGGGTTACCAACACAACCTAAGGGGAACCAATATCTTGCCAAGTGGTTGAGGATATAATACTAACATAATCACCTTCATCTACAATAGTGAGATGTATGAACTAATCATGAACCTACATAAGGATTTGGAAAGGAAAGTAGGAAGTAAGGTGAGGATTTTCTAGACAATTCCAATCAATGTAAATGACCTCAGTACTTGGAAAGGGTTCCATTGAAATAGGTAAAATTCCCCCTTTTCTAGAGAAATATGAAGTGACAAGAAAAACTTGAATGGTATCCTATTCACTCTCCAAGGGAAGAGTGGTATAGACCAAGGATTGAATCAGATCAACCACTTTATCAACCAAAAGTTGGTTTGGAGAGGATTCATGGGAGGCAACTGGAGGATGTTTCTTGGAAACAACAATGTCTTCCAACAATTTTGAAGCTTCATCCATATGAAGGACAATGTAAGTGAGGTACATTTCCCTTCATAACAAACAAAGAATCCGAGCATTACCCTTTTTTCCCCAACGTTATCATCACTAATTGATGGGTTGTTACCAACATGAATTGCAACAGATGGTGTTGGGTTAGTTGTTCTACACATAGTTTGTAAGACCTAAAGTTTGGTTTACCTATGACCAACAAACCCACCAGACACTAGCCCTTTCAACATCACCTACTTGTGCAGATGAAGTCTCACTTGAGGTATCTATTGGGACTACAAGAACCAAGTTTCAACATTAGTAAGGGAAAGGGAGACAAAAGGTTGATTCATTCTTCCTTGTTAGTATTACTTTCTATGAATCAGATTCTGTTACATAACATATTCCTGATTATTATAGAGATTATTCAGAGTCACAGTGATGAATATTGTGCCATACATAATCCATAAACCAAGTCTATTCTATGAAGCATAAAAACATCATTCATAAGTACACATAGACAAGTAAATAACACAAAACACAATATCCTCTCTAAACTCTCTCCTTATTCATCTTTCGCATTATCAACTGAGTATTACATTCATGACTCTTTCATAATCTTTCTCTAATTTTATCTTCCTCCAATAACCCCCTAAATATCCAAACCCATTACATAGTTATACCCCAAAATATAGGGCTTAAACCCTAGTCTATTTATCCCCAAAAATATCACATTACAATGCATGGCATGGACAACTCAATTAACTGGTTGTTTTCCTTTTTCTGCTTTTCTCTCTTCATTCAACTTTTCTATTGTTATTCTATTTTTGGAATGTGTTGATTGATTGATTTTGCACTTTATTCTCTCACTCTCTTGATTTGTTCTTATGTCTATGTGTTTTCTTCCTCCTGTGCATTATCTTCCATCTATGTGTTGTCTTCCATCTGTGCACTATCTTCCATCTATGCACTTTCATGTGGAATGTGTCTTGTTTGTGCGCTACTTTCCTTCCTCTACGTACTTTCCTTATACTTAGGTTTTTCTCCTAATATTGCATCCAAAAATTCCTGTCCAAAAATCCCCCATCACTCACCTGTGTCTCGTCTCGAACCACTCTGGCATGTTGACTCTTCTTCCATGTTGTAATGAAGTGTTGAAAGGTCACCTTAACAGCCTCTACCTCTTTGACCACTTTAGACTCTGTTGTTGTGATCTCCTCGATGGCCTGCAGGGTCAAGTCTCTAAGTTTGTTCTCTGCTTTTGTGGTAGATTGTTTGACCTTATCTTGTACTGCGGCCAATTCTCCAATGATATTTACTTCTTCTTCCTGCCTTGTTCCTAGGTGTTTTTGAAGGATATTGTTTTGGTTGCTCAACTTCTCCAGTTCTACATATTCCTGATGTTGATACAAAATGGCTTCCATATTCTCTACAGGTGGTATTGTAGTTGTCATTCTTTCTACCTCATGCACTTGTGCTTGCGCATCCCTAAGCTTGGCCTCTATGGCCTTCATTTCATGGTATCTCATCAGCTCTTCCCACACCTTTGCACTCTCCTTGCAAATTTTTGCGCAGTCCTATTCAAATTTCTTAATCTTGAAAACTACTATTTTTTCCAACCTTACCCTTCCTGCATGCACCTCTGTTGGAATTTCGAGTCTTCTCCTTATTTTTAAATCCTAGATATGCTCCCTGAATCCCTTCATGAATTTTCCAATCTTTGACAATTGTTCCTCCATAGTGGCCTCTATCACCAAGGGAAATTTTGGCACTGCCTTATATAATTTCTAGAAAACTTCCTGTGTCTTCTGCACCATGGATTCAACTTCCTCCTTTTCCTGCAATGATTTTTTGTCCCTTGCCTCTACTCCCTCATTATTGTAGATAAATTCCTCTATGCAGCCTTCAATTTCCTTCTTTTGTTGAAGGGCCATATTGTACTATGCATGCACTTAGGATATTTTGTCCCTTATTATGTCCAAGTCGCGATGCATTGCGTCTCCTCTATGCCTTATTTTGTGCACCAATTCTACTTGTAAGTCATGTGTTCTTTGGATGGGTAGTCTTGATATGACTATATTAAGTTGGACCAACACCTTTATTTGCTCCTCCAATACACCCTCAGGAAACTCTAGTGCAGTTGCCTCAATCTGTATGGTTCTATGTTCCTTTGTGATTTGTATTAGGACTGTCTACATGTTGTCTACTTTAATCCTTTGTCATGTGGATGGTCCTTCCCCTAACCTATGTTATTTCATGAAACATGTTGTTTCTAGGAGCTATGGAAGGATTCCTAGTTGATCCTGGACCTTCTTTTGTTGGTCCTCATTCTTCTTTGCAGTTTCCTCCTAGAGTTCCTCTATGGAATATCGGATATGGTACCCAATCCTATCCATATCATCATTGGTTAATATATAGAATGGGGTCTATCATTGTGACTTAGCTTTCTTTCGTTCCCCTTCTATCTATTTTCGCCCCTTATATTTTCTTTTAAGTCCTACGTCAAGGATTGTATATTGTCCAAGACGATTTCCTGTGTCATTTGTATGATCCTTTTCTTCCTCACCATTCTCTTGGTATTTGTCCTCTTTCAAGGGCCCTAGCTTGTCTACTGGATTCTTCCAATCATATTCCTAGACACTAATTATTAAGCGTACATCTTCTATTGTGAACCAGTAACTGGTAGGAAACCATTTCCATGCAGGATCATTTTTGTCTTGGACATATAGATGGTGCATCCCATATCTGAATAGTGCGATATCCTTGAATTTGATGATTGATTCCTCTATTATGCATGATGTGGTATCCACTACATTCATAATAATCTGAAAATAGATATAAAAAGTGGAATTCTTGTTATTCTCTCATCTCTTGATTTTTGTGTGCCACAAGTTGGCATACCTAGAAGCCAAAGGGTTGTGACCTGAAGTATGCATGCATTGGTAATATGCAGGATATTTCCACCTGACCAATGAAATGAGGATGGGTAACCATGTGTAGAAACATTTCACACCCTTCGCATTGGCCTTCGTGCAATACTGTAAAAACTAGTTAACCAAAAATATCGCCCAGTTCATCTGAACGCCTTCCTTGCATTTCTATGCTGCTGAAATTATTGTCGCTAGCGCTTCATCTCTGCAACATTTACGCAACAGTTTATAGGATAAAACCTGTTTCATAAACCTAACCTCCTTTTCGTTTATTCTCTTCACGTCCAAACCTCTTTTACCTCTAAATGTGACATTTTCTTCTATCATGGCTTCAGAGAGGGACTGCTCTCCCATTTTGTGAAACAATAATGATGGGTTTTATCCTGCTTAGCTCAACCCTGTGATACACACAATTAGTGTAATATCAATCGAGACTAGATGATCTAGCTAGAGTGTACCCCCATGAATGAAACTAATTAATACCTTGACATAGGCATTGATTTTTGTACTTCGTCTGAAATGTGGAATTTCCGACAAGTTCAATATCCATGTTTTCTCCAAGCTTGACTCCCATTCCTTTGATTATACTAGAATTAGTGAAGTTCATAGAGTAGTGTTCCTGCATAAATAATGATCCATGACCAACTCAAGGAATTTATATGAATCTGTGGTATCATGATCCATGAACTTCAGGTTGGCCACCTTCCTGAGCATGTCTTCATTGTTACTGACGTCGTTCAAAACTGGTGCTATGGGAAATGGTTACTTTGCATTCACTGGTACGTTTATTGGGGGTGCATGATCCTTTCTCAAAGGTAAAAAATATCAGTGAAAAATTGTTGGTAGCACTGAGGTTCAATTTCCAGCCACCTCCTCGGCCTCCACATCGGTTACTGGTTGCTTTAGTTGTTTCTTTGTTGCAGAGGATGGCCCTGCCATTCTTGGTGGCACCATTCTCTTTGTATGATGGACTTGTGGTTGAGCTTTGAGTGTATGTACAGGTCGCTTTAACTTGGCTCTGGTAATTTGATTCTATTCACTCTTGCTTGTACATAATAATGATGTAGAGTTTTCTGACTTATCGTTGCTTTTGTGCTTTCATGCCAAGTATACATGTCTCATCTTGTCTTAACTTCCTTGTCTAATCCATCGTCGTGGTGGGTGAGTGGTTAACTAAATTCTCCTTTATTTTCAAATCCATATTAGGATTTTCCTCTCATACCATTGATTTGTTTGGGATTTCCAGTGGATTTTCCCATTTAAGACTTATACGATGCTTTTATGATCTGTCACGCCAACGACGAAGATTTCATTTCCATGTCTTATGACTCTTAATGGTATTTTTATTGCCATACTGTGCATTAGGCATTTATTGTGTCATCGATATCCTGCACAGGAGGTCTCATTCGTGTCTGGGTGTACTTTGTTTTGTGTTATTATCAGCCCTTATGTGCAATTTCTTCTACCTTGGTACTCAAATCCTCGCTTTTTTGTTTATTTTCCGTATATCTAATTTTTATGGGATTTTATTCCTTTTTTCTTCTTTTTAGTTGGTTTTCCTTGTTTTTATTACTATCATGGTACAAATACCATAATACATGGGTTTTGGCACAACCCAAATTATACGCCGACTATCTCTATATATTTTCAGTCGACTTCCATTCATCATTCCCTCCAGGACTTGTCCATTCAAGGTTTCCAACTTCACAACACCCATCTCATTTATTTGTTGAATTACATAAGGTCCTAACCAATCCATAAGAAACTTCTCGGGATGCTACATACACTTGATTTCATAGAGTAGTACCAAATCTTTGACTTCAAACTTCTTTGGTTTAATATGGCGATCATTACAGGCCTTTCTCGGGATTTATGAACCATCTAATGAAATCTGGCAATAAACTGGTCCTCCTCAAGCTGTAATAACTGTGCCAATATCTCGTCTATCACGCCAGTATCCGAGAGACCAGTGATTGTTGCAATTCACATGCTAGGTATAATTAACTCCATTGGAATCACTACTTCATGTCCATAGACCAACCAAAAAGGGGTCTGTGTTGTCAACTTACTGGTAGTTTTGTAAGCCCATAGTACTGTAAGGAATCGTAAGTCCCAATCATCTCTCCCTATATTGCAGATCTTTGTCAAAGTATTCTCTAAGATATTATTGAAATATTCTAATGTGCCATTGGATTGTGTGTGATATGGTGTTGGGAATGGATCATGTAAGCATGCATAATTCAGTTTCCTCATATCCACGCAGATCCTAATTCCTCATGTCTTCTTTTCCTGCACCATCATTGGGATAATCCACTCAATTGTTTTCTACAAGTTTAATGATTCATGTGTCTAGCATCCTTTCTATCTAATCCTTGACCTTCTCCTTGTACCTCTACTTTAACTTGTAAGGCCTCTATCAAACTTGCTTAGCTCTAGGTTTCAATGGGATCTTAATCTCGCCTAAGTCTCCTACTATCCCCTTCATATCTGAAAATGTTGTTGGGAATAAATATTGATATTCCCATAATAAGTATGGAACCTTCTCAATTGTCTCATTGTTCCAATAATCTATTATCTATGCAAACTTAGGATTCTCCATTGTCCCAATGTTGACCTTCTTCATTTTTATAGGTTGTGTGTACACGACAAATGCAAGATTTGGTCCTTCTACTGCATGTGTTTTCTTTGTCTCATGTATTTGTACATTCTCGGGATCCTTTTCCTTGTACTCTTCCTTCGTTACATTATATCATTCCAGTAGCTTCTGAGCAATCCTGTGATGTTTATGCGCACTGCATATGGGTACCTATGAGAAGATATTTGTTCGAATCGCATGTAATGTTGCATATATAGATGGAGATTCATGTTCAAATGTGAATGTGATTTGAATTTTTTCACCAATTCTTCCCATCTTGTTGTCTCCCTGCACATATCTAACTATAAATACCAATTATTTGGGATTGTATCCAACGTGTGTATGAATCTGTGTGTCCACTCTATTTCCAATTCTGAGCACCATAAATCCATACATGTTTCTATGTGACCCCCCAGGTTGTTGTCTCCTATGTATTTATGCACAATTTTTCTTCCTTGGGGCCAAATCATATATGCATTAATGTACTACATTGTGACTAGTCTTTCATTCCCTTTCTATGTGCATCCCACCATCTAGACGAATTTTCTTTTAATACGACATCTAGTGCTAACAACCTTTGTTGTTTGGGTACCTATAACTCAAATGATTTTATAAACATGCCAACCTCAGTTAGTTCATCATGCTTGGGTGGGTCACCTATCTTCGTTCCAATCTAGGTAAAGGATCAATTTATATGTGCACATCATCTAGTTGACACTTCATGCATCCTCTACTTTCAATTCTCTAGATCAGCTTAAAAATATGATGCGCAGGAACTGATACTTCTCCAACTCAATGCACCATCCATTATTGGTTCGACATTATCCTTCATACGTACAGTCAAATTGCATAAGTTGTCAATGTCATTCCCTCTAGCTATCTTTGTGTATCTCTTTCCTTCTGATGGCTCCAAGGGTGCAGTAACTTTTAGATCCCCAAACTCGAATAACATCTCCCTTATTTTTAAGTTAATAATTTTTTGGTTATAGAAATCCCATTCTAGTCCCATTAGTTCTAGATATGGTTGAATTTCATCTACGATCTCAATAACTTCAAAGTTTTCCATGATGCACATGCCATCTATGTTCATAGGTACTCTTGTCAGTTACCCAATTGGGACTATCTTATTTTGATTAGCAAGACTTAACTGAACATGGGACCAAACTATATTGGGTTCACCCATCATCTCCCATGTCTAATTAGGTAGCACATTCACATCAGACCGTAAGTCCAAGATAACACTATCTACATCATAGTCTCTAATCTGCACATTAAACATGAATTATTTGTTGGTTCTCCTCCTACGCAATACCTAGTTTACCATTCTTTGTGCAACATGGGTGTCTCTTTGTTTTGTGAAGTGATCAATCATTTTATATAATGTACTTAGCACATTTATTTATTTCATTAGTTATACACAACTACTTAAGAATTCCATTACTGTACTTACCTGGGCAATTGTATTCTTTGGTACAACGCGATATTCTATATGAGGCAGCGATAATGTTGATGCTCCCCCATGTTGTCCAAGTATTTCTTTTCTTGTCCTCTAATATGTCTCTTTCTCATGTTGTGTATCGAATGTTGGTATAGTCCCTGATGACTTCATTACCCACTGTTCCATTTGTTTTGCTTGATTCGTTGTATCAGTTCCTATTCTAACTCCTCCATGCGTAAAAACTTCTACTTTTGGTCCTTCCTTGCGTCTTTTGGCTGATATCATATGTGCATTCTAATTCATATTATGGTTTTGGTTTCCTCTGGCCTGCCACTTCACAACTAGTTGGGGACATTCTTCTGTCGAGTGATCCAACGCTCTACAATATGTGCATGTCATACACAGATTCTAGAAATCATAGGCCAAATGTCTAAGTTGATTACAGTTATAACAAATAATTGGTCCACATCCTCCTGTACCAAAATTCCTTCTACCCCTTCCTCTACCAAAGTTTCATTTGTTCCCCTGATTGAACCCTCTTTGATTGTTATACTACGCACCCCCCCTTCTACAGAGGCATTCTCTTCTTGGATCCCATACATATCTGATGTGCTCTCCTTTAGTAGTTCAAACACACGACAATCCTTCTCTTCATGTCCTACCACCTTGAAAAAAATGCAAAACAAGTTATTTGGTGTACTCTGATGCTTCTGTAACAATGGAAACTCAGTGTGGTTATGGCCCCAATTCTTTCAGATATCGCAGTATCCCCCCTTGGTAGTGGATTCAATGCTCCAGGTTCCAAATACTACATGAATGTTGGGAATTCATCCTTGTGATGGCCCTTTGTCTTGTATTTGGTAAACCAAAATTGTTCTCGTTTCTCCATTCCTTTGGTAAGCTCGACCAATTGAATTGTTAATGCAACCAACTACATTTGGACTTGTGTCATTCCTCCAATATCTCCTACTAGAGATGCATCTAGTTTCATTGCAACTTATAGAGCCTTAGGCTATGACGTAACCTTCTATTGAATCAGGGGCCTTAGAATGTGTGGTAGAATTCATGCAATAAACCACTCTTGATGTTGTTGATCTAGAATTTGAAAAGTAAATCTCCCCATCATATCCTTAACTCGTTGATCGAAATCCCATATAGACTATGTTTTCACCTGCTTGATCTATTTTAGTTTTGTGATGTACTGTGACTCTGACATTGGCTTGTGAACTCCTTTACTAGTGATTTCTTTATCTCTGCCAAATCCCTAGTGTTTCCTGTAGGCGTAATACTCTGTAACTTCATATACCATACTAGCGCATGACCTTGAAATAATGTTGCTAACTACGTAATATTCATAGCCTAATCTTGTATGTTCTTCCATGCCCATTTTTTTTTTCACAAAAACAAGTGTTTCTTCGGATCCTCTGACCCCACTCCCTTGAATTCAAGAAGCCTAAGAGTATTATCTACTCCTACCATGTTGTCTTATGTAGTCACTCTACTTAGTGATGTTGGTGGACTTTGATTCTGACTTTGACTCTGCACACTACTCCCACTATTATAATTGCTACTACTTTGTACTCATTGACTAACTATGATGGATTTTGACAAGCCTTGAAATGTTATCTCTAATTGTGGTGACGCACATGGGGTCTTGGATTCAACACAGGATCCTGTCTGAGTAGGACATACCGGCTCTTCTATTACTGGATTGGATTAAAACCCTTCTTATTCTCCTCCTATATATGGTATCTCCATGATTCAAACTAGTGTTACAGGTTATTTTACCTTTGGCTCATTGTGTTTCTCTTCTCTCCCAGACCCAATATTTTTCCTCTTGTACCTCCTTCCTCCGCACAACTCTCCAAAATCATACCCTTCCTCTAGTATACTACCTTCTGGCATCATCAGTCCCTTCCTTCTTTTTTCATTTATTCCTTCTCTAAGATGATCCTCTTGTCATCCTCCAGCTCCCCCTATGTGCACAAATCCATTTTATATGTCAGACTTCATTATCAACACATTTTTTTCACATAACACCATTTTTATCCATGTTTTTAATGATTTCAGGAACCTCCCGCGTGGAACTTTGAAAAAATATATTTTTTCAACACTATATGATTGAATACAATCTACTGCAAATTCTATAACATAACCCCCTAATACACTGTCCAACCAAAAATCAAATGCTCGAGTAGTTGGGTTACTTTCCGAATTTAGTTGTCTTACCAATTCAGGGGTCCAATTATTCGACACTGCTATACTAGAATTTCATGTTTTTTCTACTAACATTTCTATCCACTCAATCAGAATTTTTGGAAATTTGGCAAAGAAAATTTCATGTAGATTGGTGAGCCCATACCTTTGCATCCATTTCTCGTTAGTCATCTAAGGGTTCTTTTTCTTTTTTCGTGCAAATTCCCATTCTTTTTTTTCCAACTAGTCTGTGATATCCTTTTTAGTCAGCCTCCAAAACATTCCCTTAATCAAAATCTCCCTATCCTGGAAATAGAGCAATTTGTTGGGTTGGTTGTTTTGCACACGAGTTGTAAAACTTAATGTTCGATTTACCTATGACCAACAAACCCACCAGACATCGTCCCTTTCAGAATCACCTTCTTTTGCATATGAAGTCTCACCCGAGGTATCTATTGGGACTATAAGAACCAAGTTTATGTAGTAGTAAGGGAAAGGGAGACAGACAATTGATTCATTTTTCCTTGTTAGTATTACTTTCTATGATTCAAATTCCCCTACTTAACATATTGCCAATTATTATAGAGAGTCTCCATAGTCACAGTCATGAATATTTCACCATACATAATCCATAAACTAAGTCTAGTCTATGAAGCATAACAACATCATTCATAAGCACACATAGAGAAGTAAATAATAGAAGACACAATATCCTCTCTAAACTCTCTCTTTATTCATATTTCATCTTATCAACTAACTATTACACTCACGACTCTTGCATAATCTTTCTCTACTTTTCTCTACCTCAAAGAACCCCCTAAATATCCCAACCCGTTACATATATATACCCCAAAATATAGGTCTTAAACCCTAGTCTATTTATCCCCAAAAATATCCCATTACAATGCATGGCATGGCCAACGTAGTTAGCTGGTTGTTTTCCTTCTTTTGTTTTTTCTCTTCATGCAACTTTTCTGCATTCTTCTTTTTCTGGAATGTGTTGTTTTCTTGCTTTCACGCTTTAGTCTCTCACTCTCTTTCTTTGTTCTTATATTTATGCATTGTCTTCCTCTTATGCATTGTCTTCCTTTTGTGCACTTTCCTATGGAATGTGTCTTAGTTGCGCACTAATTTCCTTCCTATTTACACTTTCCTTATACTTAGGTTTCTCTCCTAATATTGCATCCAAAACTTCGTGTCCAACAACTGGTGACACAGGTTGTTGAAAACCCATGAACCACACTTATAATACATTGGGAATACTAATGAAATGGTTAAAAACGTGGTCACTCTTACAAATCCTACAAGGGAATTTGGGTTTGTTACCTATGTTGGTTCTATTTTCAACATTATCAATACTCGCCACCCTGGTTGGTTGATTTCCCCCTTGCTTATTTTGCTTCTTCTTGTTCTTCCTTTTCTACTTCTTCTTATCCTCCTAATTATTAGCATCAAGGCTTTCACCATATGAGGAAGAAGAAATGGAAGAAGACACGATGGGTGAAGAAGGAACATGGTCAATAGGATTTTGGTGTTCTTATGGTGGAGAGCTTGCTTGGGAAACAATAGG
>SNQJ01S0226276.1:0-14623 GCA_010110895.2 Picea sitchensis | reverse complement strand
TCTTGCTAGATTCTCCTCAGATGTCTTCTCGATGTTTTAGCTTGCTCCAAATCCTAAAACAAATACTGCCCAAGATATAACACAATATAAAAAGATAAAACAAGACTGTGTATATACAACACATATGATATAAATTACTGTTATAATAACGAATGTGGGATAAATAAAAATTAGGTATATTGTCTACATATATACCTAAAATTATATGGATTATCAATATGTTTAATAAATGTGGGATGAATAAATAAACATGATAAATATTGTATTTAACATGTAAATAAAAAAATAAACGAGTATCCCCGGATGGGGTGATTCGGGAGGTGATGGAGCCACGAGGGCAGAGCCAGGACGCGGCTTTAAGGCATCCACCGGCTCGCCCAACCCAGCACATCCGTCCCACATGATGCGTTGCAGCAGAGGTATAACGAAGAGGCCTCTCGCGCGAGCGAAAGGTACCCGACGACAGGGCTATTGCATGCAGAGTTTAATGGCGAAGAGTAATGGCGGGGCTTTGGCACGGGGGACGATTATAACTCTCATTCCCTGGCTCGGAACACCCATTATCAATTCAGTCGGGCAGAGCACTCGCTATCCGCAGCTACAGGGAAGAACTGGCCTCCTATCAGCCGAACCATTGCGGAAGCACCTCCAGGCCACTAGGATAAACACAGGCGACATTAGTTTCATCCTTAGGAACGCAGCCATGCCTCGTATTCGCGGGAAACCGCGCCGAGGGGATGCTTGGTACGCTGCGGGGTCCAGGCGCAGGAGAAAGAAGGAGTTTGAGAGAGCAATGTCCATAGTGGCAAGACGTAGGCGCACCAGGTCCCGTCTGCATGCAACGGATAGAGAGGACAGGGCCCACCCACAGGTCAATTCGCCGGACCATCCCCGGACCAACAATTCGCCGGACCATCCCAGGGATACTCAGCAACCAAGCAGCCACTAGGATAAACACAGGCGACATTAGTTTCATCCTTAGGAACGCAGCCATGCCTCGTATTCGTGGGAAACCGCGCCGAGGGGCTGCTTGGTACGCTGCGGAGTCCAAGCGCAGGAGAAAGAAGGAGTTTGAGAGAGCAATGGCCATAGTGGCAAGACGTAGGCGCACTGTGTCCCGGCTCGCGACAACGGATAGAGAGGATGTATTCCACCCACGTCAATTGGCCGGACCATTCCCTGACCAACACCACTGGACTATCCTAGGGATACTGCTAACCAAGCTCGCCCCTTGGTCAGCAGCGCACTGTGTAACTTATAGCTGGACACGCCGCCCTCCACCACCAGTAAAGGACGCTTCCTCAATGGTCTTCCTACTTCTCCAGCGGTATATTGAGAGGCCCCCGAGATTACTACCATCGAGGCAGAGCCGAGCTGCCTCAAGATAAGTAACGGAGGTCAAGCTGGCGGGATCGTGAGGGTTCCAGGGGAACGCCACCGGTGGGGAGTGACATTGAGGTGGACTGCTTCCATTCAACCTTCGGTACTTATATCGTATAAGTACCGATCGCATTCCTACTGGAACGATGGACCATTTAGTTCGATATGTTTTGTCGCTTCATTCTCTAAGCTTCAATTAAAAATACGTTCAACATGTAAGGCTCTACTCTTTCCTACCTAGATGGAAGTATCGCAGCATTTACATTGGTACTGGCTCCTCATGGCTCCCATGTGCGCTTTTACAGTTTTAGCTTTATGTTAGATAGGTTTCAGACTGACTTAGTAGGGAAGCAAAATAATTATCGGCGACGTCTCCGGTTTCTTCAAGGACGCCGCAATCGGGTTATTTTGTTAATTTTGTTAACTATATAGATATTGATATGGATGCTCAGCCGTTTCCTGGAGCTTCATATGACACCGGCATCACACACGCGATTGTACCGTAATATGTCAATATAATAGGGTACCACCTTTATTTAAAAAAAATATGTGATAATGTTTTGTTAAATTCTATTCAATTAATTATTGAAATTTATTTTCTTTTCATTTTTCATTTTTCATGTCACATTTTGCATCCAACAATTACTGAGTCGCAGGTTATGAGTAGGTTCACATTTTCATTTTTCATGTCCAAATACGTTCGTGATATACATTTTCACCCAACAGCTTTGTTACATACATTTTTCACCCAACAATTAAGGAGTCGCGAGTTGCGAGTAGCGTGTTCACATTTATAGTCATCATCATGCTTATGTATCATGAGTCCTAATCTCGACCAAAAAAAACATGAGATTTATTAATTTATAGAATATTACAAATATTGTACCAAGATTTATAGTAATTCATAATGCTAACACTTTTACCTCTAAAGAATAAAGTACAAACAATTATTTAAATTTCATTCAATATTATTTTTAATGTTGTTAAATGTAAATTATGAATTTTGATTTTGTTTATGATAATAAAGGTCGAAAATTCCAGAAATTGGATCATCTTGACTCTACGCTAAAATGGATATACTCATACACTACTCATAATAATAATAACAAACAAACCCTAAACTCCCACGGGGATGTCATTGCCAATACCACACGGTACGGAGGCGAGAAGAACCCACTTCGAGATGCAGGGTATCGGCACAGAGCCATGTGACGGGATCGTTCCATCGCCCGCCACCCCAAACCTGCATTAATTTTCCATTACCATGGCGCAGATGACAATTAACGTCTCCTCCCCCTCAAGCCTACTTCATGGCCGTGCCTCATGCATGTCGCCTAACTCGCGCTTCATTGGTTTCTCCTTCTATACTTTTGTCTGAGCTAACTGATTGGCATGCTCACCCACAACCTCTGGTTCGGCTTTTCGATTTCTCCTACTTCGAGCACTCTAGCCTTATTCGCTACTTTGACGAGACTTATGTCATACTGGTTTCGCTGCCAGGTTCTTATGGAAACCTCGCCGGTCTTCTCGACGTCAGCTTCACCGGGCCTCCCACTCTTCCTTCCATTCATCCCGGAAATAATTCTTCCTCTCACACCGCTTATCATCAAGCTTTCACTTCTGATAGCCTTGTTATCGTCCCCGTGACCGCCGCCTTTCTTCCCACGCCTTTCCGTTAGTTTATATTTTGTTAGTACATTATTCAGCACCATCGCCCATGAGGGTTTAATCGAATCGACATCGGATTTAGATGATTTTTGTGCATCGCAGACCGGGCGATACACGCATTTCGCATCGCCGGGAACAATCCATCAATCATGAGGATAGGTGGCGTGCTTTCACTGATTTGAACGGATCGCGATGTCAACGACTATTAGCCATCGGTTTCTGGGAATCACGAAGTCCGGAGGATGCGTTCGCGGACATCGGCAGAAACCGCGGAAACCTCGGTTCGGGAGAGTATGGTCGAGGGGCATATGGTAGCAAATACTTGGACCGTGGCATAGTCGGAGGGCTAGCAATGGCTGGGCGATCGACAATCGGCGAATCGCGAGTCCCGTGGACTTGTTCGGTATCAAAACGCCAAAACCCCGAGCAGAGGTTTGGCTCGTCATATAAGATGTGGTCGATGGACCATAGTATAGCCAGGAGTGCTAACCCATACACGCGCTCATGGAGAATCGTTGATCGGGAGTTCAGAGGGTCAAGAAATCTTGACAACAGAGAATGCCAATCCCCGAAACTCGATACAGAGTCAAGAAAAGTCACCGTGAAGTAGATGAGACCGTGAGGAAAGAAGAAGAAACCTGTGGACTGGATCGGGTTTTCATCAGGGATTCCACCGGATTCAAAGAGTCAGCCCGCTCGCCAGGTAAGGAGAAGAGGGTGGGTGAAGCCTCACATCACCCATTTATTACAGAATATGGAGGTCCAGGCTGAAATTTACCCAGGAGGGACCCTTCTACCAGTTCTCTTCAGGAAAGTCACACCGAGTCTCCAACTCACTGCAGGGAACTCCGCGACACGCCGCCCATGGTTCAGCGGTTTCAGTACCGGCGAGCCATGCTGAGTTAAGGAGGCGTATGATAGGGGAGTAGAGGATAGATTTGATTGAGGCAGATTGATAGCCCATCCCGATAGAGAAGCTCCTCAACATGTCATATTGAATTGATGAGAGCTGATTGTTCTCACCGGTATCGGCTGGGAAGTATGTGGCATTTCCGCCATTTTGTGGGTATCGCATGGTCAGCAGAGTTCCCGTTGTAAAACTTTACTGAAACACCGCTGGTTATTTCTAATTCCCCAGACTTTGCCTTATGAATGCCGCTTTACATCTTTGTTATAATCGTTAGAGAAGCTCAATTGGAGGATCCAAATGAAAGTTGTAGATGTTATAGGATGATGTTGTAACGGATCACTATAATAGTTACAGAGCCTCTAACGCCTCGTGGATTTTACCTCAATGACTTGAATCGGAGGATCCACCAAGTCTTCTAATTCGCCGGTTCAACCAGAGGGGATCCCGCTTAGAAAGCCCTACAAACCACCGTAAGCCCTGCTGCCCGCAGTCGCTTGTTAACCTTCACCAAGTCTCCACCACCAAATTCAACCAACCCACCAGTCGCTAGACCTTAATCTCCCTTGTTCTCATGCAATTGCATCCAAACTCGCCAGAGGATATCTCCTCGAAGTGTCTACCCATTTGATCGCTCATTTATCAAACCATGACATAAAACCGATGGGCGTCAGGCTCCGCTCCTGCAAGCAATCCAAGAGTGACTTCCCGACGCCGAAATTTATGGCTGCCGGGATGAAATTGAATATTTTCCGTGGTAGAATGATTATCGGGATTCTCCGAACCGAAGGTGCAATTCGACATCGAGTCTTCACTGCTAATTTTCACCCGGCAACCCATTAGATGATCATTAGGAACCTACTGTTAATTGTATTGGGGAGGCCATACGTTCATCCATACAGTTCTAGCTATGCCTAAACATCTAGGAAGCTGTGTCGGTGGGGAAATTCTCTCAAGAAGAAGGCCCATCACCAAACCAGTAATTCCACTGCATCCTCCGTTGGAGTTCTTTTCCTCTCACATTTGACAGTCTGCTCTCTCTCGTAGCTCAAGCTTCCAAATTTTGGGAGTGTTCCTGAGTTTTCCCCTCCTCGTCCGGGGACCTAGGGACAAGACTTCTGTCACCCCCTCCCCCAAAGATATACCTCGGGCGACCCATGACCGTATCATTTCCCTCACCATTCAACCACTCTTGCACAAAAGAGAGCACCTAACGACTGAAAGCTCCCCATATCCCTTCTCCTTAAATCCCCCTGTTCCCCACCCACCAGAGGCTCATTCCTCAGCCCCGGCCAATTCTCCTCCAAGCTCTCACCATTCTATGGCTGGTGCTAATCCCTCTTTGAATAGAATGGATGCCATGGTTGCTGCTAGGTATGCTCCCTGATCTTACCTCATCCCACCTAATCCTTTCCCTCACCGGAGATTAATTTTGAAATATATGCCAAAAGTTCACCGGAAGGGGACATAACCGTGGAAGAACACCTGGCTGCTTTCATGCTTATGCGTGAACATTGGAAATGAAGATGTCCGGATGAGGGTCTTTGTCCGTGAGCCCCGGTGGTGAGGTGAGAAAATGGTTTTGAGGATTAGCTCCTGGATCCATTGTTGGAATTGAAGCCATGGATAATGCTTTCCAGGCAAAGGAGAGATAAGTATGATTTCATGTACTATATGACTAAGTTCAGGTCTTTGAAGAAGAAGGAAGGGGAGTTCCGCTCTCTCGACTTCCAAAAGTTGTTCAATAAAATGGCCAATAAGATTCCCTCGGGATGAAATAAAGTTACCCAAGCTCCTCGGACCAAGATGTCCTATGCTAGTGCATAGGACATCTTGGCCGAGGCTTCTGATGGCTTTATTGAGAGAAAGAAGAGCCATCACCTTAGCTCAAAAATGAAAGACGCAACCATAGAAGTGGAATCCAGTCGTATTAGCATCCGATAGATTGAGGAACGAGGCTTCCACACCGGTAGGGAGAAAGGGAAAACCAAGCTCCCAACTTCTGCCCATCGACACCTTCAAGTAGATGAACTAACTAAGATGGCAAAGCCCTTCCCGGCAGATGGAAAGAATGAAGGTAGAAAGGAGGAAAGAATACAAGGGCCCCAAAAATGCCAAAAACAAAGGAGGATTCAGGAGACCAAACAACTTTTCTCCTCCAACCATGCACAAAGAAAAGGAAAGAGACAAAGATGACCAAAAAATTCAGGCCCCTTTTCAAAACAATTTTGTGGTTGAGGGAGAAGAAGGGGAAACATTTAACTTGAGCTCAAATACATTTTGGTGATATTCTTCCCTCATCCCACCAATCAGCATGCAGGAGTCTCTCATGGACACGATAAATGAATTGAGCAAGGGAGAAAAAGGCTGGCGTAAGGGCAAGTACAGCCTGAGGTCCAACAAAAGGACATCAACACCTAATATTCCCGGAAAGCGCATTCACTAGAACGTAAAAAGCTTGCTAACTTAGTAGCAGACAGCCACGGAGGTAAGAAATCCCAACCCCTCTCTCCGTCCATAATCATGTTCTAAAATAAAATAAATCCTAAAGCCTACATCTTCTTTTAACTGAAAGAAGGATCCAAAAGAGATCCCCTGTGTCCTCACCGAAACATTAAACATGACGAATTCAAAAAGCACTTCTGAATCCTTTATCAAGCCTCATGCCTCTAATCCATAAACCCAAGATGAAAAGCCAAAGAGTTGTCCTCGGCCCCATGGTAGAAAATAGAGATGATTCATCCCTCCCCTTACACATCCCTCATTGAATATCCATGATAAGGTACCGCACAACTTCTTGATGGATTCAAGGGATTCTCACAACCTCATGCCCAAACCGTTATGGAAGAGTTAGGACTAGAAGTCAACCAATCTTATCATGACCTCTATTCCTTTGGACCTTTTGTGAGAGTTCGTCTTGGAGTTATTAAAGACCCGGTTGTCACCTTGTTTCAACCGCCCATGAAGAGTGTGGTCATGATGTTGTAGTAGCGATGTCCCCCAAGTTTGGCATTCCATTGTCAAGATCTTGGATAAAAAGACCTGGGGAAACCTTGCAGATGGACCCCACATGCTACTATCCCAGTTGTTTGAAAGAGAGCATAGAAGACCGGCTGCAGCCCAATTGGCCCATATAACCTGATGAAGCTAACCTACTAAATTCATCCCATCTTTTGTTCTGACATTGGACTTAGGCTCCGCTACTTCATAATTCACCCATGCCCCCGGTGCCTCTCAAACTCGCAGTTTCACCCATTCCCCCTGTTTCTCCCTCCATCACCCTCGCTCCTGAAAAATTTTGATGGAGCCTCTTCCAAAAAAGGTATTGGTGGTGGGGTGATCTTTATCTCACCAACTCAAGAAACTATATCTTTGTCATACAAATTAGAATTCAAAGCTACCAACAATGGCAGTACGAAGCTCTTATCCCGGGATTAAGAGCTGCAAAGGAAAAGGGAATTAAAGAAATAACAATACTCGGAGATGTTGAGTTGATTATATAGCAAGTCAAAAATTCTTATTGGACTAAGCATCCTCGAATCAGGAGCTACAAAAATGAGGTATGAGACTTAATTGACAATTTCTTCTCAGCATTTAATATTTCTTTCATCCCAAGAGAGGAGAACACCTTGGTAGATTCCTTGGCTACATCAGAAAGTAATTTCAAATTACCCTTGCCGCCCAAATTCAGTTATGATGTAGAGGTAAAATACAAACCATCCATAACGCATAACCACAAACATTGGAAGGTGTTCAGGATGATCTCGAGGTCAAGAGGTTCTTGAAGACTGTCAAGGAATTTTCAGCCTAATATAGATTCAAGACATCGCCCCGCAGGAAGAGTTCCGATAGGTAATTTCTTCTCAATAAGATTGCGTGGAGTGACATCAGAAGCCGCTAACAAACTATATTCCCAAAGAGACCTCTGGAAAGGCTTTTGATAGAAACAATGTGTCACTAAAAGGGGAGACCACAGAAGATGACACCGATACTATTCGGTGCAACATTGGAACAGAGAGTAAGCCCCAGTATGTCAAATTGTCAAGAAGTCCGACAGGGGAGCAGAGGTCTGAACACATTGGACTTTTGAGGGAATTCACTGACAGGTTTCGTTCGACCCACGTAAGACCAAAACGCATCACATTTCTGTCATCGAGCGTAAAATCCCATTAAAAGAAGATGCAGGCTTCGCTAGGCGTGTTTGAGACAGCATCAATCCTATGCCGCCGCTTCTATCATGGAGGAAGTGAAGAATCATTCAAGATCGATCATTGTACCACTAAGGTCTGAGTGGTGGCCATTCCAATAAGGAAAAAGAATGGAGAAATCAATTTCGTGGTAGACTTTAGAAACCCGGAATGTAGAGCTCAATGGAAGGATAACTACCCCTACAAATGGAACATAGAAACGCAGAGGGTGACAGGAGCTTCCCGGATGTCCATGATTGATTTAGTTTCTCCGCTACAATTGTCTCTCGTTCACTCGAGATTGTGGAAAGATCACCACTCCTTGAAGTACATTCATGTATGCCAAGATGCTATTCGGACTAATGAATGCAAGACCAACATTTCAACGAGCCATGGAAATATCATTTATTGGGGAACATGATACTGTGGTCATTTATCCGATGATATCACAGATTTTCTAAAATCATTAAAGAGAATCGTTGTCATTCGTGGAAAGTTTTCCTAAAATGCGTAGTGTTTGCATTTCATTAAACTCTATGAAATCTTTTGTCTACTCATGCAGAGGGGAAGTCATTAGGCCACATAGTATCAACAGGAGTCAATTGACCCTTTAAGAGTTGAGGGATACACGCCTTATCAACTCCTATGTCCAAGGTTGAGTATCCAATCTTCCCGCACCAATCTTCCGGAGGAGACGAGCCAACTCTGCCGGTGATGCAAAGCATTTACAACAACCAATGCCAAAGTTGTTGAGAAACGAAGCAAGGTGACCCGTCAACGCAATTATTTTGAACAAATCAAGAAGGCCCCGATCAGTTCTCGGTGGCTTATCGTAAATTCCGACTACCAAAGGATTTCCGATTTTCCTTTGCCTCACCCCATTACGCTATTGTTGTTCTATTACGCATTAAAATGATGCTGGCTAGAGCACCTATTGCTTATTTCAAATGGCATCAGGATGCCAAGTCGCATGACGAATGGGAGAAGAAGGTTGCTCTAGTAAAAAGCTCTCAAAGCTCAGAACCCATATCCGCAATGATCATAGCTCATGTCCCCTCAGCTGTTGTTAAGACATTCTTATTCAGCCCGACATAGATGGGAGAAGGGGTAAATGGATTGCTAAGATACTTGAGTTTGACCTGGAGGTAAATCCCACAAAGTTGGTTAAGGGGCAGGGTTTATCCAAGCTGATGGCTGAAGCAAATTGCCATGTTTTGGGGATAAGTTTCATCAACTAATGCTCATGTATTCAAAATAGGATCGGATCGCCTCGACGACCACCGCTGGTCTCCATTGGCCTCGATGTCCCGGTACAAGGATGTCACATACCTTCAGCAGGAGACGCATTCCACGTCGCTAAGTTGCCGTTTGTTCAAAAGCCCCAGCAAAGGCACCGACCCATCAAGCCATACCGGTTAATCAAGTGATTCTAAAATGCATGAGTCCACCAGAGTCACCGGTGACGATCGCGGCGTAATTCTCACGGGCCCCAACCACGTTCTCAACAAACCCCACAGATACCACCGGCTCACTGCAGCCCACGACATGTTCCTAAAGGGTCGATCCCGACCGCGTCAAAATTTGGTGAGCGACTGTGTCTCCGTCAGCAAACCGGTGGTTTTCTGCTGCCTTTCCAACAGTTGGGCCTAGATCATTGGAGAACACCATTCCGGGGAAACATGTGGATCCTAATCAAGCATCGATTTCTCTACCAAGTGGATTGAAGCTATCCCCACTGGGAGTGCTTCACACAATCATTGATTCTCTCGAGGACCCATCATGCTGTCTGGCTGACCAAATAAGATTGTCACCGATAACGCAACCGCTTTCGGGTCCGAGCCACTAGCCAAGTTCTGCGAATAGTTCATGATCAAATTGATTCACTCCACCCCCATATTACCCACAGAAAATGGTCTAGCTGGAATCCTCCAACAAAATCCCGATAAGGATCATCAAAAGGTTGTTGGAAGACAACAAAGGGCTTGGAGTTCAAAGCTGAAATTCACTTCCCATGTATCGACAAGGACTAAAGAGATCTATAGGTCTCCTCCTTTCCAGCTTAGTCTCACGGAGCCAAAGCTCTTCCCTTTCTCTGGCCACATTCTCAGATGTGTTCTCCATGATTATCAAGAAGAGCCCAATGACATGGTCAAAAGGATTCACCAACTGGTAAGGTCCACAGGCTAGGGAGTAGACAGTGGATAGGATTCAGGAACATCAACGAAGGATCAAGAAGGTCTTCGATAGAAAGGCCAAGAAGGAATATCCTGCATAGGAGACCGGTAAGAAATGGGATGCCCTAAACAAGATAAGGGAAAACACAACAAATTTGGAGCCTTAGATTAGCCTTCAAAATCGAGACTTTCTCAAATAATACAGTGCCAAGTTGCGTAGATTTGAAGGCTAAGAAGTTTTCAAAAGAAATGGGCAACTTCTTAAAAGATATTTTCCGAAATTCAAAGTGTATTCCTATGTTTTGTAAATATTGCCTTCTCTATTCTTTGTTTTTACTTTGTTTCGCCTTGTAAGTGACCTTACAGCCCAACAACAAGGCACTAGAATTGAAAAATGAGTCCTTTGAGCATTGTGGACGACTCTATCCCCATGGAGCTCTAATGTTAGCAATATTTCTTGTTAGCAATATCATCTAGCGCCATCGGCAAAATCTCCATAGGAGGGCTTCTTATCGAATCGGGATGTCGGAGATTCCGGGAGTGAGAGTTTTGTGCATCACAGAATCGCTATACGCGATTTCGATTATGGAACAACTATCAATCATGGGATGATGTGGCGTGGATTGATCGGGAACGACAAGGATGTGTCAACGCATCATGAGCTATCGGAGTTTGGGGAATATGAACGTGGGGATGCGTTTCGCGAAATACAGAAACTAAGAAACTCCTCGACAGAGTATGGTCGAGGGTATATGGTAGCGGTCACTTGGACAAGGGTCAGTCGAGGGCTAGTACCTAAAGGGCGATGACAACGGAGAATCGCGAGTCCTGGACTTGTATCGAGACATTGAAATGCCAAAACTCCGGTCAGAGATTGTGTCATATAAGATGGTCGATAACTATAGTGTAGTTAGAGGGTTAACCTATACACACACTTCATCAAGAATTGGCGACCTGGAGTTCAAGGGGTCAAGAACTCTTGACAACGGGGAACGAGAAACCCCAAAACCCGGCTACGAACGGAAAGCGGGTCACTGCAGTAGTTCTATAATCGTGATGAAAAGAAGAAGAGACCCATGGACCTGGCTCGGCTTTCATCGATTCCACTTGGGATCCAAAGAGCCGCCGTCAACGTAAAAGGAGGAAGAGGGTGGGTGAAGTCTCGCGCCACCCATTTATTGCAGAGTATGAGGTCCCAGCTGAAGTTGACCCAGGAGGGTCCCTAAAATTCCGCTCTTCGTGAAAGCCACTCTAAAACCCAACTCACCAGAGAACCCCACACCAATATCGGCCTCGGCACTCCCACGGTTTCCACCGTTATGCATGCATCGTGGTTTACATCAAAATTCGACTGGAGCTAACGACAACCATCCGACAGAAGCCCCAACGCCACCGGGAATCACGATTACGACCTAACTGCAGCCCAGCTACATGCATATATCACTTTTGTAAGTATCATGGCCGGTTGCAGTTCCTCGCCAAACCTTAACATGTAGCCAACGCTTTCCGTTATTTCAGACCCGAAGACTCCCTCCCGCGAAACGCCAAATTTCTACCATCTCGTCAACGGCAAGCTGTATTATCCTGGAACCTGATGATCCAGCCAAATGCTATGACGATTGTACGGACTGACCGTAATAAATACCAGAGTCTCAACGGTTCCGCGGATTCTCAACGCTGGAAACGACCTGGAATCGGGAGGATCCAACAGCCCTATTCGCCGAAGCCCAACCAGATGACCGCCCAGCCTTTCCCAACAAACCAATCTGTAAGTCTATGTCTGCATTTGTTCATCTTCTACTAAGTCTTCCACCGCCATCTTTTAACCAACTCCACCTGGCTGAAGTTAGATTCCACCTCCTTTGTTCTTACGTGACGACCTAGCCCCCGAAATAGGAGTGATATCTCCTCGAAGCTTACCCATTTGATCGCTTCATTTAAATCATGGACATAAAATTGATACGCTTGCCTCGCTCCTGCAAGCAATCCAGAGTGACTTCCAACGCTAACACCTTCCTAACCCCCTTTGTCCCGCTCTTCCACCACCCTAACTCAAAGACCGGTAAGAGAACCACCGCAAGCCTCGAACACCCCAGAACCAGCCCTCAACTCTTTCCTTTGACACACAAATATGGGACAAACACAATTCTTCACTGTCTTTGAACTCCGCCAGGAATATCTTCATTTCCCATCTCATGGCCATGGATGAAAAAGGTAGCAAATTTTCCAACTCTTACCTCTTCAAGAGAGCCGAACCTCGCAGGTGTAGATTCGATGGAGGGAACCTGCAGGAGACCAGAGGGAATTCCAGCAATATTCACTGGAATGAGTAGGACCAAGTCATGCACGAGGAAATGGCGAAGGAAGTGGACACAGCACGCTGCGCATTGCAGGATACCTCGCCAGTTGTCTATAGGACCGAGGGAAGCGTGGATGCGGGGAAGCAATGGGCCGATCAAGTGACATATGCCGAAGAGGAGCCATGGTCCGAGGCTGTCCACATCACCTAGCTGTGTTATTTGCCAAAATGTCCCAGGTCATGAGCACTTTATTTCTTGCTTCACTTTTTAGTCGCTGTCTAGTTAGTTTCAAAACAATTTACTCAGACTATTACACTACTTATGTTTGACTTCCATGCTGGCTGGATTGGTTTCCCCTCTGTTGGGGCAGTCCAGTAACTACAACAAGAATATTCTCTGTACTCTGTATCTCTTTTTGGTCTAGGAAGGCCCTTTATATATAATACTACTAACTTACAAAAAAATAAAATAAATAAACTATAAATTAAATTTATGATATATATCCTATACTATTAATATTAAATATCGTATTCATTATTAATATGTGATAATGTATTGTTATATTTTATTCAATTAATTATTCAAATTTATTTTTATTTTTTATTTTTCATGTCCATTTTGTTCCGTGATAGACATTTTGCACCCAACACTTCTGTCATATACATTTTGCACCCAACAATTACGGAGTCGCGGGTGGGGTTCACATTTTTCATTTTTCATGTCTAGCATGTTCCGTGATATACATTTTGCACCCAACACTTCCGTCATATATATTTTGTGCCCAATAATCACAAAGTCGTGGGTTCACATTTATAGTCATGCTTATGTATCATGAGTCCGATCCCGACCAACCACAACATGAGATTTAGTAATTTATAGAATATTATAACATTGTACCAAGATTTATAGTAATTCATATAATGCTATAACACTTTTTACTTAAAGAATAGTATAAACAATTATTTAAATTTTATTCAATATTATTTTTAATGTTTTTAAATATAAATTAAGAATTTTGAAATTTTGATTTTCTTTATGATAATAAAGGTTTGTACCTAGAAATTGATCCTTCTATTTATTTTTACTTTTCATTTTTCATGTATAGCTTGTTCCATGATATATATTTTGCACACAACACTGGGTTGGCGGAGTAGTGGGTTCACATTTATAGTCATGCTTATGTATCAAGAGTCCGACCCCGACAACAACATGAGATTTAGTAATTTATAAAATACTATAACATTGTACCAAGATTTATAGTAATTTATATAATGCTATAACATTTTTTACTTACAAAATAGTATAAATAATTATTTTAAATTTATTGAATATTATTTTTAATGTTTTTAAATGTAAATTTGGAATTTTGGAATTTTAATTTTGTTTATGATAATAAATGTTTCTACCTAGAAATTTATCCTTCTTGAATCTACAGTTAAAATGGATATATACTTGTATATACTATTTTAAATTAATATTAATAAAAAACCTATAAATTAAATTTATGATATCTATCATATAATATTAATATTAAATATCTTATTCATTATTAATATGTGATAATGTTTTGTTAAATTTTATTCAATTAATTATTGAAATTTATTTTTATTTTTCATTTTTCATGTCCAGCTTGTTTCGTGATATACATTTTGCACCCAACATTTCTGTCATATACATTTTGCACCCAACAATTACGGAGTCGCGGATTCACATTTTTTTATTTTTCATGGTTCACTTGTTCCGCGATATAGATTTTTCGCCCAACACTTCCGTCATATACATTTTGCACCCAACAATTACGAGTCGCGGGTTCACATTTATAGTCATGCTTATGTATCACGAGTTCGACCCCGACCCCCGACAACAACACGATATTTAGTAATTTATATAATATTATAACATTGTACTAAGATTTATAGTAATTTATATAATGCTATAACACTTTTTACTTAAATAATAGTATAAACAATTATTTAAATTTTATTCAATATTATTTTTAATGTTTTT
>SNQJ01S0226275.1:0-14624 GCA_010110895.2 Picea sitchensis | reverse complement strand
ATCCTAACATCTATAGAGAGAATAATGCTCCTTATAATTGATAAATTCAAGCAAAATGGGTTCACACTGAACACATTGAGAACTTACAAAAGATTGAATATAAAGGTAACAAATATTCCAGATGAGTTAATTTTGATTGACGTATCCATAGGAACTTTAAAGGATAACATCTAACATGAGGTTCTCCTTTGGGAAACCCAAATCATTGGAGAATGCATTTAAGGTGCATACTATAAGGACCAATCCTAACATCTATAGAGAGAATAATGTCTCTTCTTCTAAAACACCAAATCCCACAATATTGACACCTTCAACAATTGAGGAAAGAAAAGAAAAGGTTTATTTCTTTGAATTGTGACAACAAGCACAGTATACATATGTCGGGAGAAGAAATTATTTTACATAGATTGTGAAGAGGAAGAAGAACAAGAACAAGAAGCCTCTCAAGAAACGTGAGCAATTTCTCTTCATTGGGTCTCAAGAGTTGACTCCTACCTATATCGTGTAATGCATTGATGGAATTAGCACTCCTCAAAAACTCAAGATCACATGATATCAAAAGAAAAAGATAATAGTCCTAATTGATTCCGAAAGTACCTCATAATTCCATTCATTATAAATTAGCCAAAGCTCTCACCTTTGTATATCCAAATACCAGAGTTTCAAGTAATGATTGTAGATGGAAGAACTATCAATTGCTCAGAAAAATGCAATAAGATCAATTCAATATGGAGGAATATGTAATGAATAGTCCAATTATTTCTATACCCATGGGTGGTGCTGATTAAGTTTCACTAGGAATCCAATGGTTACAATCATTACTTAATGCTGGATTTTAATTTTCAAGAACTTTTCATGAAATTTTCATTGGAAGGAAAAGAAATTGAGAGCACGGTGTATCACAAGGAAACCCTAGAAGGCAGGATAAGCTTTAATGGTATGAAAAAATTATTGAGAAAGGGGCGTCAAGGCATTATTTCACAACCATGATCACTAGATGTTCAAAACATCTAAGCCATCTATTCCTCAAGATTCCAAGGGATCATTGATAAGCATTCCAAATTATTTGAAGATATATCTTCAAAGGTCTTCCACCCACTCAAAATCATGATCATGAAATTCACCTAATTTGGGAGAGAGTATTCCTCCAACATCAAACCATACGACAATTCTATATGCCTAGAAGAGTGAAATCTTCGAGGTTGGTTGAAAAAATGTTAGAGGATGGAATTATTAGACCTAACCAAAGTTCAGACTTACACCAATGGTAATGGTATTCAAGAAAGATATCTCATGGTGTATGTGTCCGTGATTATAGAGAGCCTAACAAGATCACTATTAAAGATACCGCTTCCTCATTCCTTGGCCATTGATGGAATTGTTAGATGAACTACATGGAGAAATTCCATTTCACAAAATTGGATCTCTCCATGCTCTCAGTATCATCGATTAGAATGAAGGAAGAAGACATCCCAAAACAACATCATTCAACTCATGAAGGCCATTATGAATTTTTGGTCATTCTTTTGTCCTTACAAAATGCACCTTCCACATTCCAAGCAATGATGAATTCCATTTTCAATCCCTTCCTTTGAAAATCTAAGGGCTTAGTATGTTTTGATGATATACAAATCTATAGCAAGTCTTGGGAGGATCACATGCTGACAAGGAAAAGTTACAACTACTAAAGGAGCAACAACTATATGCCAAACCATCCAAATGTTTCGGAGGAAGAAGCTAGAGTATTTAACATACGGTATCTCATGAAGGTGTAAGGTAGACCCTAACAAGATTAATTCCATGATCGACTGGCCAATTCCAAAAACATAGAAAAATCTTAGAGGATTTTGGTTTGACAGGTTACTAATGTTAATTTTGTTTGGCAATTATGGAAGAATAGTAGCACCTTTAACAACACTAACTAAGAAGGTTTCATTTTCATGGGATCTTTTGCAGGTGATACAAAGATTTTGAACAACTCTAAGAGGTGATGCAAAGCTCCTTGCCTTTAATTCACTCCATACTCATAAAAACCTTTATCAGGAATGTGATGCTTCGGGGAAATGAATTGGCAGCTTCTAATGCAAGAAGGAAGGCCCCCGGCTTTGAAAGTTGACCACTCAAGGAAAACGACCATGGCCAAGCTCCATTTATGAGAAGGAAATGATGGAAATACCTACATGTATTGAAGAAATGGCATCCTTTACCTAATACGTAGGGCACTTCGCGTCAAACCAGACTTCATGATAGTCTTTAAATACTTCTTGGAACCAAGACTATCTTCAAGAACAACAAAATGGGTAACCAAGATATTGGGCTATGATTTTCAAATCAATCATAAAAAGGGGAAGCAAAATGTTGTGGAAGATGCACTCTCAAGAAATGATGAAGATGTTGAGGCCATTCTTTGTGCTATATCTCGACCATCCAACCCTAATGGATAATAGAAGCAAGGGATGAATGAAGAATGATGAAAAATTGTGGACTCTCATTCAAGGGTTGTAGCAGGATTCCAGTGCTTCAGACACATTTACATGGAAAATGATTCAATATGGTATAAAGATCACTTATATGTAAGAACTCCCAACCTCAAACAAAGGCACTATTGAATTGCACAGCTCTCCGGTAGGAGGGTACTCGGGATTTTGAAAACCTACCATAGAGTCAAGAATTTTTTTTTTGGGATGGACTTAAAACCGATGTTCAAAGGTTTGTATGTGATTGTTTGGTTTTGCCAACAAAATAAGGTGGAAACAATTAAGACCAGCGTCTTTACAACCATTAGCCATCCTGCTAGCTGAGGAGTTTTCATGGATTTCATCACAACATTATCAAGTCCTAAGGAAAGAGAGTCATCATGGTTATTGTTGATAATAGATTCGATCTGGCACACACACTTTTGTGCACCTTCCCATCCTAAATTGGGTATAGTTTCCACTACATTCATGGAGACAATTCAAAATCTACATGGAAGCCCAAAGATTATCACAAGTGATAGAGATCCCATCTTCAATTGACATTTGGACTGAATTATTTTGTTTGGGTACTCAATTGGCTCTATACCATCCATCATCCTTAATCATGGACAACCCAAATAGTGAACAAAATGTCCTGAAGGGTAAATTCTCTGGTTCTAAGAGACAAAACAAACACAATGGTTCAAATGGTTACCCTTGGAAGAATGGTGGTATGTCACCTCCTTCATAATCGCGCAACAAAATGACACCTTTATGAACTCTATGGATACCCCACCCTCCTTCCTATCACTTTCTCTAAAATAAAAATTTAAGGTTAAACCAAGTGGGAAGATCACATCGAGCATCAACAACAAGTTTCTCCAAATCTTAAAGGACAACCTAACCATGGCAATAATTCCATGGAAACAAGGTGATCAACATCAGTGAAAAAAAAAAATTAGTGGGGATTGGGGTGTTTTAATACCACAACCATACAAACAGATGTCCTTTAAGTAAGCTAAGAAGGATAACAAATTATCACCAAAGTACTTATGGTCTCTATAAGGTGTTGCAAATATTCTTACTATGGCATACAAATTGAGCTGCCCCAGATCTCTCAATGGTGAAAGTACACCCAAGCCTATGTTTCCAAGCTAGTAGGTTATAGGTGACAAGATCCCAATCTCAAAATATATTGCTAGAACTTGACAAGGAAGGAAAATCATATTGAATCCTGAAGCCACTCCACACACAAGAATTCACTAGATGAGGAATAGATCCATTTCAGAGTATCTCATTAAATGGAGGAAACTACTCAAACAAGATTCCCACTTGGGAAGATGAGTCTTTTATACATAAGCATGCAGAGTTACTCAAGCATTAAGTGGACAACACTTGTCTCAAGGGGAGGGGCATGTTAAGCCCTAATATTGGCCTCATATTTACCCTTAATTGGGGCATATTACATTATAATGTTATTTGTTTGTCGGCCATTCCATTATTGTAATTATATTCTCCTACTCCTATATATACCAAGGAGACATTTTCATTTGGAATCATCTTGTACTTGAACATTTATGTGGGTAAGGAGGTTTGCCCTTGAAGAGGCTTATTATCCTAAATTATCTCTTCAAGGCATTGAAAGCACTTACTCGAGGTTTTTCTATGCTATATTGATATTTGATTCTTGAACACTAAATAATGGCTCATTACCCTTAATTCAGTGCATAAGGCATTAGTAATGTTATTTTATTTATGTTGGCTTTAGTCCATTAGTAGTAATTACACCTCCTAGTCTCCCATATACTCATGACATATTTTCATTTGGAACTACCTTGCAATTGTGCATTTATGGGTATAAGGAGGCTTCCTCAAAGAGGCTTTATTATTTTGAATTTTCTCTTTCACATGCTATAATTCTATTCTGGTGGTTTTTCTATGCTATGTTTGATATTTGGTTCAGAATATTAAAATAGTATTATGATCGGTGCCAGTTAATTATATATCAGCATTTGTGCATGTTTCATCACAACACCAGTTCTTTTTATCATTAAATGCACCGATACTTTTATCATTAAACACACCAGGGATTTTTAGCATTAAACACATCGATTTTCATTTTCTCTTTTTAGAAAAATTGACCTGTGACAATGCAATTATTGTTATTTTTTATTTTCATTGTTCATCAAAAAGATTGACATATATCTTATAATAGTATTCATGTAAATTGAATTTTGAGTAGTGAACTTGGATATAATGTTTGGATTAATTTTTTATATCATCATATTTTTCATCTCCTCATTACACATTTAGTCATCCATGTATTTAATCAATGATGTAACATTTCATGAAGGATTGACAATGCAATGTAATAAAAATAAAATGCATTTATTATATATGAATAAGAGGATTTTTTCATACAAAATGGAACACTTATCAATAATCCCTTGTATTTCAATTGAGACACTATTTCCATTGGAGATAAACAAAATGTCCGGGATTTTCACGCATTACCATTTCAAAAAACATAAGAACCTGTATTGATATCCAAATATATTGACTATCATTCTTCTAAATAGAACTGTTGTTAGTGCTCGATCTACTACCATGACTTGGGTTATTTGGTAGTATGTGTTGTTGATTTCCTCGACATTTGTTCTTCTTCATGTTCCATCTACAAAAACAAAAGTGTAATGAGCGTATCTGGCATTGCGAAAAAATAATGAAAATTGAGATAAATAATATATATGAATGTAAATTGAAAAGTGATGTACCATAGAAATAATTGAATCTTGAATGATACACATTATTTCAAAACCAAATCTCACGCCTTCTGTCAACAACTCTTCCGTTGGCATTTCCATACTTTGTTTCTTGTAAGTTTTATACACCATAATAAATCATGTGGGTTTAATATAAAATATATTTTTGTTCCATTAATTATAAACGAGAGAAGTAAAACAACATAGATACTTACAAATTCCAAAATCAATTTTTGATATGTTAACATATACTCACAACCAATACTTAACCCAATGTCATTAAATTCTTCGATGGATCTTCTTTGTACGTTAGCACCTGCTTGTTGAAATTCGAGGATGGTTGTTGTAAAATAACTTAAAATATACAAAAATGAAATCTCAAGTTAATGTTATAAGGAAATAACAATTACTCACAAACTTTGTTATCGACCTTTTTCTTCCTTGTCATCCTATTTTATGTGTTGAATGGGTTCCATTTAGTTTTCTTTTCTACAAGAAAATACTTTAAAATTTAATATTTAATGATAAATTATTTTTTAATATGTACCTAATAGAAAAATTCAATGACTTCACATTTGAAGTTTGTTGTTGAGATGGCTCCTCTTGAAATCCACCATGTCCATTTCTTTGACCATCTCCTCTTATACATTTTTTTGGACATTCCTAATGGAATATTTTGGATATCATCTCATTGATCCTTTTGGTATTTTCATAATCTTCCTAAAAACTAAAAAAAAATATTAAAAAAAAAAAAACTATTTTTATATTGATATATGAAAATTAAATATAACAAATTGATATTAATGAAGGAATGCTTTGTAATATATATGCATATTCTATAATTAAAGCATTTTTAGGAATACTTTTTTAATGATTTTTGTTATTGTACATGTTTTTTTTATTGCAACTCATTGTGTCTTATTGACCATTGCTTTGGAAATGTTTCATGTAGTTTAGATATAACTTAGTTCTTGGAATCATTTGATTGATTTATATATTGTAAGTGGAAAGTACATATATATGTTTGTTCCACTATTATCCCTCATGGTTTTGTAAAAAATTTCCCCTTCATTAGCCTCAAAGGTTACTCCATATGAGCTATGACCACCATCATCATTTATCTTCTATATTTTATATTTTCTTAGGACAACACTCTGCTCCTTCGTTGTTTGTCCCTGTAGAAGATTAAACATATTTGAATTAATATATTGTTTGAAATATGTTATCTAATATTCTTAACTATATTATTAAAGAATATTAAAAAAACTCATATTCAATAGTATTTTTTCATTCACATGATTGATCCTTTTGCAATTTTTCCATCAAACTTTTACACTCTTATGCACTTATATCACAAAGAATATTATTGAGATTCCTCATTTTGTGGCTCTTCATGACACACACTAACCAATACATATTAGCTAAACTTACATATAGTTCATAAAACATATTAAATTTGTATATATTTTACAAAGAACTTGTCTTTTTCTTTTTTTCATGTGTTATCATTATGCCGACCATAATTTTTGTTACTTGGAAGTATTATTACACATTTTTTTATAAATATACAATATGTACCATTCAATATGTTGGATTACCGAGGGGGTTAATCAATAATGAGTAATTTATACTACCTATTAATCCTTTTAATCACAAAATATATCCCTTTAACTTATTCACCAATGTTCATCAACTCATCATTAATATGTTATTTCATCATATAACCTTAACATCCATAAGTGCATAAAATAAACTATAATAAACATATCCACACAATGCACATTACACTAGTAGTTTATGTGGAAACTCAATGGGAGAGAAACCACAAAATGATTTTCTTATATGTCCTAATAATTGTATTCAAGGAAGCACAAACTTCCAATTCTCCAACTCCAACCCCCCTATTTTCTCAACCTACAACCTAAGGGAAACTCTGTGCTCCAATTTTCTTTCCTACAAACTGTAACTTAATTTTCTACAACCCCTTCGATGTTCTCTCTCGCTACAAACTAAAGGTATTACAACCACTCATACATCCTTGCCCCTGCCTAGTCACCCCGAAATATAAGTGTCAAATACATGATGAGACCACTTCCATAATGTCACTTTGAGATATGCTACTATAAACATGTACCAACCTATTCCAACACCTATAACCAACTAGTACTCTATTCTCATCCTGTACCAATAGAAATCAACATGTACACAACATGTATATACTACAACATGTATGTGCGTCTCGCTCCATACTACATCCCATGTATGTATGTGTCTTGTCTATATTGCAACCTGTGTAATGTGTTTTGATGGCTGAATTCTCAATTCTTTCAGAAACTTAGACCATTTTTTGCCTCTATCACATCAACTCCGAAACTCTATCCTTAAATCCTATACCAATCAACTTAGGCTATCAAGCATACATCGAATCACAGCAGCACAACTCCGTACCATCACACGTGCATCAACTATGGACATCATAATACCTCATAACCATCAATAAGATGAAGATGTGCTTTTACTAAGATATCAAGATATTTATGCCACACCATCCAATTACCATGTGTCAAATAATACTACTATAAAGTGCCTCTAAATGTGTACCAAATATGTACCAATCATGTCACCATCACTAACAAGTGCCTCTAACAATGCACCACACATGTACCAATCATGCATCAAAAAGTCAAACTATGACTCATGAAGATGTACTAACATCACTCACACCATGCACCTAATGTATGTTCCAACTCATCGAATTACATTCTAACATGTATTTCAACCATATAGAAAAGATATATACCAATACAACCAAAATAAATCCTCTGTCAATACATCACAAATCCATCATCCAAATACCATAAACCCTTACATCAAACCATGTGCCATAAACCTTCATTGTTATGTAGCTCAAGTGTGTATAATCATATATCCTAATTTCACTAACACAATGCTATCACTAATAAAAATTACAAGATCCATGAATAACACTCACTAATGAACCAACCATGTACTACAATAGAACTGCCTCAAACTAACCAACAACTTCACTAAATATCACATAAAACCCTCAACCATGTACCAAGGAATACTAGTTATGTCTCAACACCTGAACCAACAAGATGTACCAATAAATAATACCAACATACCAGTGTTGTATTTCTATATATCTTTCTCATACCTCATATGCCATACAAACTTTCAACAACCTCTCTAGGGAAAACCCTTAATCTCCCATAACCATATCTCATGAAGACAACAATATCCAACTACCATTAGAATGTGACATACCTTTTAGAATATGTAGATAGATATATTGTACCTAATCACTATAGAACTTCCTGGGAGATTTCTTTTCAAACTCTAATAAACTTACACCCTCAACACTCAAGATTTCATGTATTTTTCCCACATGTACATGCCCTATTACCCTGCCATCCCACAGATGTATGTGCAATCACCTCACATCGGCCAAAATTGTGTGTGCATGTATGTGCCCTCTCCACTGGGCATCCCTTGTACACCCTCAAAACTAGGGTTTTTCAAGAGTTTTGTAGTTCTCAAACCACTATCAACCCTCCTTTACAACCTTAGACTTGTGTAAATTGATGTATCAATGTGTACCTGTAAACAATCTTTCACAAAATAGATATTCAATTATATCCAACAGGTAGGGTAGGTGCCAATGGGAGCATTCTTTTATTTCTATACTTCCATGTAGCCTCCTCAATGGGCTACCTTCTAACCAACACATAACACAACTTCCTATTCTATGGCTACTAATTTAACCACTTTCCACTTACAACAACTTTTATTATTTAAATAATTTCTGTATCCACTTTGACTAATTTATTATTTAAAATAATTTCTCTTACTCTCACAACTTCTTGTTACAACTAAATTTTCTATAATTATTCAATCCATAACTTCTTTTCTCTTAACTACTTTCTTGTTGCAACCACTATTATTTAATTTATTTATTGGTCAACCACTTTGACTATTCACCTCTCATCACAATCACTTACCATAATTACCAAAACCACAAATTCTTGTTGCAACTAATTTATTTTTAATTATTTTCTTAATGAAACAACTATACCCATGATTAACTCCTTAGTTACCATCAGACTTTGACTAGTAAAATTCTTCTACGAGCTTCTAGAATAATTGACTTCTTTGAGCTTCTATATAATTAATGAGGGTTTTTCATCTTCACAAGGCCATAATATCCATGAGGAGTTATGATCGCTCCACATATCACTGGAAATGATAGGACATGTATTATCCATATAGAATAATCTTACATGAAAATATAGCTAATATTCATACAATTATACATCAAATAAACTTAAGTCCCTTAACCATACTATTAGAGCTACTAGAATTTGCTATCACTTTCCAAGGGTTCACATCAATATCTAAGTGTTGAAATCAATCTCCAATATCACTTCCAAGGGTTGAAATCAATCAAACCCAAATGTCCATCGTAACCTAAGCCAATTGTCCTAATAATATCCCTTTGAATAATGGCAACACCCAACATTGATGGAAAAATTTAGTCATGATAACATTCATGCTCATAATCCTAATCAATGTGTTTCATCTCCCCCTTTGACATCACTTGAAAAGGGTACTCTTTGGGGTTGCTATGCCTCGACTGAATCTCCTTGGGGCTCTCCCCATATAAATTCCTTTGATCTTTCTCTATTGAAACTCTAAGCTCGATTATTTTCTCTCCTTTCATATGAATAATATCTCTTCCTTTGAAAAATGGTATCACTCATGCAACAATAATGAATTCATATAGCTCATGCGTTCCATGTGACCATCTCTCTATCAATGTTATATTGAAACCTGCATACGAGAGATATCTAAAGAAAGTACAAACAAATCTTATCCAAAAAGGAAGAGAGATTCAATATGGAAGAATGAGAAAATATATGCACACTACTCCAACGAAGTTGATGATTGATACATAGATGTTGATTAATGCGATACAATGAATGAGTGGAATAATATCATTATATAGGACATAACATTCCATGATAGAAGAATGCATACATGCATAATAACACAATAGTGATTATATAAAATATAAAGTATAAAAAAACTAGTCAGCTTAACTCTCATTGAACTAGTGCCAAAATAAAATTCTCCAATGAAATTTGAACATCATTATGGAGTAAACAATGAGTCTCAACTACTAGGCCATATTATGTACTCAATGCATAACAAACCACGAACATTGAATTAAAGTGAGGAAAGAGGGAAACCATGTGGGAACAAACCCTCCCCCCTCAAAAGACACCATCTAAAGAAGAAAATGAAGTTGCTAGACAATTGTGTTCTTCGCTCCAAGATGATCTTACAAAGTATGAAACTTTTTCTCACGTAGTATTCATGAATATGTAGAATTATTTATGGATCTAATGAAGTCCTTTGAACTTGTCTAGACTTGTACCTCTCAATCATGTGAACCCATCTGCACAAGACTTGAAAATATTCCTTTCTCACTGAAGGGAACAAATGAAAAGTCTAATTCTTTATGAGTGAGTCATAATCCTTCTGCAGATGGCTTCTGCTATAATGGATTTCTGCTGAAACTCACCTAGAGTTGCGAATCATATATCGAATCATATAGCAATGCATGGCATCACAAGGTCTTTAGTTAAAAGCATGAGAAGGATCCTCAAATATCGAGATCGAACTCTTGCCAACACAATGGATTCCCTGCAAGGATAATTTCTACCTAAATTGTGAATTTTTCCTTCTTGGGCATCTAATGAAGCTTTAGCGGCTATTTCTATCTCCATTTGTACTGCCTTCTTATTTCCATGTATAGAGTATAAGTGTATGGAATCATCTCTAATGTCCGAAACTTATGGAAGAATAAGAGTATATGCATGTTTCACTTGAGGTGTATGCAAATTACTCTCCTTATGTGTAAGTATAAATTCACTAAGTTATCGCTAGAAAACTTAGTGAATTTATACAACCTGACTTGTGATCCACCTCACCAATTGCATGATAATTCCATCATTGCATGTCAATTACTGAAACTGATTTTGATGTAAATTCAACCTTTTTTGCCTTTTTGAGTGATCTGTTAAACTAAGAGTAGATTCATAGAAATATTATTTGGAACATGTAAACATTCTCAAAACTCGGCTAATATGGAGTTCCACTCTCCCCTCCTCCTACTACTAATATCGAGTATCATCCCCCATTAGAATAGAGGGTCTTGAGCATGAACTCAAAGAAGAGAAAACTTCATCTTTCGCTTCCATATGATGGGATGCATTAGAATCTATAATCCATGAATCGTATCAGCTTGAAATTAACGGCAACAAGAGCATGATGATTACTTTTTTAGGAGAAGGATCTTCTTCCTTTTTTTTCTTCACTCCCTATGGAATGAAGTTTCCAAGGTTGTTCTCAAGCAGTTCATGCCATAAGATCGAGCATGTTTCTTCATGCATGTGATTCTTAATGATTCGGTTTATTGCAAAGAAGTGCACTGCCTCCTTCTCTTCTTCTTCAATCTCAAGATTCTTCGAACCCGGCTATTAATCAAGTAAAGGGTTTGGAATATACCTCCTTCTCGTTATGTTTGACAGATTTCCATCATGCATGGTAAGTGGATGTGATTTGAGATCCTTGATTACACCCATCCGAATGAATTTTTCCCCAGCCATGTGTGAGAGAATCAATTAATTTATCCATGGTAGGCATCTTCCAATTTGTTCCCATGAGATACCTTTCTGAATGAAAGTGGAAACATAGACAATATATTTTGGTCCTAGCTTGGCCAATATTGTTAGAATAAGTTGGTCCACTTGTCTAGACTTATCAATACCACAAGATGTTAATATCAATATAAAATATTTAAACTTAGTAAATAAATCATGTATATTATCAAAAATTTTAGGACAAAGTATTCACCTCTACCTCAAGTATATGACCTCTCATCTCATCTTACTTTTTAAACAAACTTTCCAAGGTAGTCCAGATCACATTTGGAGTCTTTCATGTTGCACTCAACACAAACCATAAATCAGTTGAAATCAATTTAGGAAGAAGTCTTGTGGTTTCATTCTTTCTGTCAATCTTAGATTCATCTTCTCAATTGTTGATGTAGGTTATGTTTCTTTCACCAGCATCAAATTGTACAATCCTTTCCTTCGAAGCTGAAATTATTACTTGGGATTACAATAAAAATATATGTATGGTGTAAGGATTAACACCAATTTTGACTATATAATGGGTGTCATATCCATCTCTCCCAATTTTTCTAATAACTCCTAAAAATTTACTCTCAATATGAAAATTAAGAACATCAGCAGAAGGGCACGCTATGAAAATTTGTATCAGCCAGAGATGATATTTGACCTCTACTTTTTGAGAAAACGGTGAGGAATCATGCCTAATGATTGAAAACCCACTTTCATAATGGGTCTATTAACTTCTTAAGCGATATGTTTCCTCACAAAGTTAATATTTTGGGAGAAATCATTGTAGAATGGTACAAGCATGGATTCAGATTACTGTGGAGGCTATCTTCTGGCTTACTTTATGAGAAAGCAATTAGGAATGTCTCCAAATAGTTGAAAATCCACTTGAAGAATGGGCTCATTTACTTCTCACGCAAGTTGTTTCCTCAAAACGCTAATATTTTGGGAGAAATCACTGCAAAAAGGTACAACCATAGATTCATATTAGTTTCAAGAGGCTATCTTTCGTCTTACTTTTTGAGAAAATGGTGAAGAATCTTGCCAATGGTGGAAAACAAACTTGAAGAATGGGTCGATTTATTTCTCACACAGTCTGTTTCCTAAAAAGTTAATATTTTGGGATAAGTCACAGCCAAAAGGCATGACCACTGATTTTTCCCGTCAAAACTTTGATTTTCCTATTCTTTGGCTTGTCTAGCTTGGTCCAAGTAATGTAGCTTTGATACCACAATGTCAATGTTTCATTGAAATTTTCATAGGAGATCTAGCTAAGCAAGTACAAACAAATCTTATCAAGAAATAGGAAGTGAGATTCAATATGGAAGAATGAGAAAATATATTCACACTACTCCTATGAGCTGATTATTGATACTTAGATGATGATCAATATGATACAATGAATGAGTGAATACACTCATATAGGGACATAACATTCCATAATCATCGTAATGCATGCATGCATAATAGTATAATAGTGATGATCTAGAATAGAAAGTTTAAAATAGAACTATTCACCTGATTCCCTAATCAACTAGTGTGCCAAAGATAGAAATTTCTCCAACACACTCTTCGTAATCATGCCTTTGTTCTCTCTCCAAGAATCTAATTCTTTATCCATGCATCTGGGAAATATATTATTCTCTCTTTAACCATAATTCATATACTCTATTCTCGATAACTTCTCCGAATGGTCTTTCTACTCATCTTTCTTCTTATGTTTTCCCTTGACTTATATGCAAGATATCGTGTAGGTGATATGTAGGGCTTATTATAACTATTTCCTTTTGAATTTTTTGTCCATTGGTGATTCCTGTTACTTCCTAATTGACATTTATGAAAAACATTCAATAATAAGAAATTTAAGTATTCTTGTGTCATTATCATCCATTATGATAATGTTTCTTTTATCTCAACCACCTTCCTAAACTTTTCAATCTCTAAATTTTGTGCCTCATCCAATCGGCCATATATTTTTCCAAACCTTCTTAGAATCTTACGAATCCATCTCTATCCACACTTTCTCTCCACTAATCTGCTACTCAACTTCACACAATGTTGACCCATTTGTCATTAAAATTATCATGAATTCTTTGTTGTTGGGTAACTAATAATCAAATGTCAAATGTGTCCACTAGTCTTGTCTATATGTAATCCAAACTTTGCATGTCCGAAAACCCGGGTTGAAGATATATCTTTGTCCTAATAATATCTATATATTCTTCCTATAATTTTTCAACCGACCAATTTTTCATATTGTACTTCTGTTATTGAACACACTTGAAACTACTTGAAAGATAAATATTTGATATGCAGAGATGTTATCTAGACTCCCCCTATTCAAAATACATATTTTCAGCCCCGCTTCTGGATGGCTCGTAAAAGTGGTATGCTCGTGATGCAGATTCATCATCATCTTAGTTGGTGGTGGCTCAATATCTTTTGAACTCTCACTTTTTGTCCTGCGGGATTCATCTTGCACATAATAATTGAAAGTACAATCATTGAACCCTCTCCTTTATTTACACGCCCTTCCTTTATTTTCATTTCTTCCAAAACATTTATGTATCTTAACATCTTCCTTTTTTTCTTTGTAGATTTGTCTTCATCTTGTGTTATTACCAATTCCTAGGATTTCTGGGACATGGTCTTTGTTTACTTTGAACGAGGCGAGTGGCACC
>SNQJ01S0226274.1:0-14624 GCA_010110895.2 Picea sitchensis | reverse complement strand
GAGCTTGACCAACTCAGTACCAAACAAATTCTCAATTAGGTCTTCAGATCTTCTTTTGTAGCTATTAGATAAAACAAGGTCCTCATCTAGCCATAAAGGATTATGGTTGGAGTCATCACTTAAAAGAGTAGCTTGTTTAGTTGTAGTCCTAGCATTAAAGTTTCCTAGCAGGAGGATATTACCTTCATTTTTCAAATTATAAATATCTTGTTCTAAATTATTATAAGGACAATTTTTATCTAGATTATTTTTCTTATAAAAAGTAGAATTAATAAGTGCACAATAACAAATTGCTATATACATCTTCTTAGCATTGGTGTCTGAAATTTATATCCAAATGTATTGATTAAGAAGGTCAATCTTATGAAGTTGAATGTGAGGAGAAATGTTTTTTCTAATATAACAAGCTATGCCTCCTATCCCTCTACGATGAGATTTTTTGTTCCATACCGACCACAAGACAAATCCTTCCATGTTAGGGACCTTAGACTCCTCATGCTCCCAAGTTTTAGCTAGACAAATAATATCAATATCACTCGGGATCCAACTTATCATAAGACCTTTGTGCCATGGAAAGCCACGAAAATTCCAAAAAAGGATCCCAAGTGTCCCAAATTCCTATTTACTATTATCCTTCTGGTCTCTACCCCTAATAATAGCTTTTCGATTTCTAATTATTGCCCATTTCCCTTCTTTCCAGGCTTCTTTTACCTTTTGAACTTCCTTCCTTAATTCAGCTTTGTCTTCAGGAATGCCGACAATTTCTATATATTTATATATATACTTAAATTGATCTTAAAACACAAATAATAAAATTTAACATCATTTTCATTTTCATTTTTATTTTTTATTAATAATTGTAATTCTAAAAATCAAAAGAATAAATTTATATTGATTAAAAAAATTACTAAAACCTATTATAACTTAGTTTTTGTATAATAAAAATATCAAAACAAAAGGAAGGTACCACATTTTTAAAAATGTATGTCATCATGAACTTAAGAACTCAACTAGAAGAGCCATAAAAGATCGAAGAAAATATTAAATATCAAAAGAAATATTTGGAAATCCTAAATAAAGCATTACGGAAAGGAAGAAGGAGAAACAGGAGATAAGATATTGTGAGGATCATCTTAAGGAAATAATAATGATCTAAACCAACATGAGTTTGGTCAAGAAGAGAAAGGACTTGAAGAGAAATAATCCCACATTAAAAAATTCAGCTTGAAAGAAGCGAAAAGAACAAAAGAGCGTCCACCTGAAGTCTAGGATAATGAAGAAGAAGAAGAGGTTGAGAAGCTTGAAGAAGAAGAGAAGTTGTCACATTGAAGTAAAATCATCAGAAGCTCAACATGAGCGTTGAAGAGACATAAACATCCATCAGGTTATAGAGAATGAAGAGAAGCACTCTAGGTTTCTAAAAGAATAAATGAAAAATAGAAAGAGTTGCTTGAAATTTTAAAGGAAGGAGTCACATGGTCAGCTTGAGAATCTAAAGAAAACTATTAAAGATAAATCTTTAAGGGGACCATCCATGAAACACAGAAGCTTCCAATCATGATCATGATCAATCAAGACAAAATTTCAGAAGGAATACAACAAGAAGTACATTCTCAATTATGTAGATTTATTTTATAGTCATTATTTTTATTGTACTAACTTTGGACTGTATAGGTTGTAGGTTGCAGGGATTATAAAAGAAAATGTTCAAGAAAGAAGTGCCTATGTGGTCTTAAATGTAACAGGTGTTACAAATGTCATAACTATGGACACATAGCAGGATATTGTAGAAGCATGTCCCGATACTTCCATAGAGAGAATATCTGATATCAGTATAAGAAAGTATGGATAGAAAACAAAGAAGAATAGGTGAACAAAGACCAATTGCAGAGGAATTTACCAAGATTAGCAATAAAATGAGGATGAAGAAAATTCTGGAGAAAAAAATAAAGATGTTAGATACCTGAAGGTTTGGAAAATAACTAAAAGGAAAGGAAGGAAAGTAAAATAGAACAGCAAGGGTTTTACTTTCTAAGGCATTGTGAGTGAAAGATGAATCCAAGGATGAGAAAGAAAGAAGTTAGAGCTTCCAGGAGAGATAATGAATCTACCTATGAAGATGATGATGAATACATGGAAGCGAGGAATTGACCACAGACCATCAGAAACAGAATCTCAGTATATGAATATTAGGCAGGAGTCTATACTTGTGTGCTTCTATTAGACAAGAACCATCCATGTGAGAACAACTGATTTTTGAGAATACATATTCTGAGCAATCAGTTAACATAAGTACAGTTTGATAGTACAATGATAAATAGGTCAACATTATGGACAATTACGCAAGTAGAGTCTTGGAAATTATGGATAGAGATGGATTACGTAGAAGAACACTTAGTAGGTTTGGATAGATATATGATGATAGTGGATGAGAGCATGGATTCATAGGTGGATTTGAGGAAATTGGTTGAGGAACAAAGGAACATTATCATAATGGATGATAGTACAAAGAAATGCTCAAACAATGATAATGGATTACAATTTGAAAGATATTTTTTGGAAACAAGCAATGCAGCCTTGGAGTTCATATTCAAAATAGAGGAATGCTTATAAATAACAGTGATAAAACTCCCTCTGAGCTATGGAAAGGAAAACCAAAAAATGTGAAAGAACTTGATTTTTGGGAAACAAATGCTACATCAAAGAGAATATGGAAGAATGAGAAATTTACGGCTCATTGGCAGACAAAGGAGTACTTGTTGAATTTACTCAAGTATAGGATAAGCTTGCTAAGTGTTACAATGGGTGAGAAAAATTGTCAGAAATAATCAGCAGTAACAATAATTAATGAAACATGCAGAACAAAATCAAAGGGAAATAATGGAACAACCTTCCAAGAAGAAGCAGAAGATGAAAAGGGAAGTAGAAGAGGAAGATAGAGAGAATCAATAGAAATAGAGAGCAAAGTTCAACAAGTGTCACTCCAAAAGAATTCCAGGTAAATGGTATAAGAATCATCCTTGGATGGGAGGATTATGGGAAACAATGATGCAGGGTTGAGACTAGAAAGAATCCGTTCACCAGGAACAAACACACCTAGAACTTTCATCTGAATTGAGACAAACTATTTATTTTGAAGAAACCCGACAAGGATGGATTTTGGATTAAGACCATGGATGAATAATTGGATCAAATAGAGAAAAATGACATAGGGAGTTGGTTGAATAAAGAATAAAGGCGTGAATCCGCTTTCAAAATGGGTTTTCATGGATAAATTAAATGAAGATGAATAGGTTACAGGGAACAAATCTATAATGGTATGTAAAGGATGTGCCTGCAGTTGGAAGGGGATGGAGCTTTGAGAGACATTTGCCCCAGTTGCTTGAGTGGAAGCAATCCGTTTACTTTTAGCCTATGGATCAAAATGTTAAAGTATTTTAGATGGACATAAAATCATCTCTTTCTAAATGGAAATTTGAAGAATAAGTCTACATTGATCAACCAGAAGGATTTAGGTTGTGAAACAGATTATGTGTGTAAATTAAAATAAGTCTTTACAATATGGTCTAAAATAGGCCCCTAGATCATGGTACTCAATTTGGATAAAGTATATCTACTGTAGGTAGGGTTTAGAAAAGGAGGTGCAAACAACAACCTCTACATCAAAGGTAAGTCAAGGTAATATTTTTATTAGTGGAAACATGTTGATGATATTATTATTTGGTAGTGATATGATGACAAGTTAAGACATAAAATATTGCAAAGATATGAAAATGAATTTTAAATGTCATTGCGGAGACTATCCTTCTTTTTGAGACTTCAGATCCGTCAAAGGAAACAAAGGAAGTTTTATTTCTCAAAATAAGTATATTGGAGAAATGATAAAGAGGTTCAAAATGGAAGATTGCAAACCGGTTATCACTCCCATGAGCAGGTTGCAAGTTGAAATACTGATGGTCGAACTCCTACGGTCGAAAGGAGCCAATATAGGTCAATGATTGACCTACTATATGTAATAACATCCAAACTAGATGTAATCACGATGATTGGGCGTTATACGATTTCAAAGAGCATAAAAGAGTCACATGTATGTTGATTGAAGAGGTTTTTTCAAATATATCAAAGGAACAAAGAGTTTGGATTATGGTATCCAAAAGGAAAAGGATATATCACTTATTGCCTACGGATGTCACAGTTAGGAAGGTTGTATTGATGACCAAAAAAAAGAACCAGTGGAAGCGGTGTTCTGGGTGAGTGTTTGAGTATCTTAGCTAAGCAAAAAACAATCATCGGTATCTTTATCTGGTGAAGCGGTATACGTGTAACATCATGTACTTTTACGAGTTATTTGGATAAAGAACAAACTCGGCGGATATATAGGTTGAGTATGATGAGCCCATTCCAATCTATTGTGATAATACAATCATCGGTATCTCAAGAACCAGTGTTACTCCAGGCAAACACACATTCCAATAAAGAGTATCCTTTCTATGGGAAAAGTTGAAGAAAGAACATCAGATTTAGAGGTATGTGGAACAAAGAAAAATTGGAACATCTTCACCAAACCTTTCACGGGAATCCTTTGAATATCTTAGCCAAAGAACTTGGAGTTATTTCTACTCCCAAAATGGTCACTGTCTTATCTTATATGTCTTATATTTACCTGAGGAAGAACCATGGAAGGATTCATTAGGGAGCAACCACAGATGGAAAGACACCTTTTCCACTAATGACAAAGGGGGAGAAATTTATCGGATGCTTAAGACGAGGAGGCATGGTTTTAGGAGGAGAAGATTTATCAGATACAGAAGACAAAGGCATAGTGGTACGAGAGGATCATAGGTGATATGATTTGATGTACATCAGTGTTACCATCAATTACCAAAGGGAAGTGTTGAAGTTAAGGTTGGATTTGTCATTGTCCTTATGAAGAAGAACTATAACCTATAAAGGTTTGGGTAATGGACCCAAAGATTGTTTGATTCATCTGACTCATTATTGTCTTGTCCTTGGTTGATAAGAAGTAAATATGGATGAACTCAAAGAAGTGGTCCCCTTATGAACGTTGAAATCCCTCACGAGAGGAAACTGATGCAGGTAAGAGAACCCATGCTTAATTATGGAATAATGAGATGATGAAGGGCAATTAATTGTCAAGGAAACTTCCTAGATGGATAGTTCTTGTCATCCATTTTAGATAGTATGTGGAATGTCACATAACTCATGGTTAGAGAGTTATTACCATGTGAAGTTGGAGGACCAGGTTTTGGTAATGGACCCACATTTGTTTGATGGAATAATGGTATGAGTTTTAATTATTTTTAAAATTGTACTATTCTGGATAGTACATGTCATTCATTTAAATTGGTATATGGAGCGTCCACATAACTCCCTCTGGTTTTGATTTAGCAGCACTACGAAGTTGGAGGACCCTCACATATCATCTAGAAGCCCCAAAAGGTCAAAGTAGTCAAAAGTGGTTTAAAAGATTTTAAAAAAGTAAATAAAATGTGAAGTGATGTGTGTACTATAGTCAAAGTGAATACAAAATAGAATTACTTTAAATAGAGACGAACAAAGTTCGTCATGCAAGAATTATCCAAAATACTTGGAATATAACAAAATTAATCCATATAGGACTGTAAATAATAATAAATGAATAGTAAGATATATAATAAGATAGATGATTACAATTGAGAATGGGGGCACATACATACCTGCCTTGGGGTACCCTTTACCAATAGTCATGTCCTTTGAGACATGACCTTTCGATAGTAATAATTATTATTTATTATTTATTATATTTATGAATATCTATAGTATATGTATATTTATGTTCATAACATTGTCTTCCCCTAAAAATGATTTGTCCTCAAAGCACTACTGCAGAGGGCACTTATCTCTGCATGCTTGTAATATTATATGCATGTGATTCACTTCATTACTCCAGAGTTAAGTAATGGGTGGGGACTTGAGGCAGTAGGATCTTTAAGTCTTGGCCAGTATGCATTGTAAGAGTCTGCCATAGTCGATCTGCTGGGTGTTTATAGGGTTTTTTGGAAAAAACTTGGTGTATTTCGATTCCCATGATAACTTATATTTTGAGCATCACTTGTAGCTGGAGTAATATTCTTCGACATAGCGTTTATTTGTTTTTGTTGATACAAGGATTAGCTAAAGTATCGATTTTTGTAGTCCGGTGTTGACGAATGTAGCAACTTCGATCATTACGCCGGTATACTTATAGATTTTTGTTGATTAAATTTTGGAATTGGGTCTTCTCGATATCTCTACGGCTTGTTTGTACCTGACGTTTGAAGACCTCTTTACATCATCTAGATTTTCATCCTTTGAGGTTGTAAGGTTGATTGGGTCCTGTTATTGTTTCGCAGGCTATTGATGTTTTGCGATCTAGCTTTTTTTGTAAGGTCTTCTTATCATGCTTCAACTTTTTAATCGGAGTTAATAAATCTTGATTATGAAACCTTAGGCGTGAAAGTTCTTCTTCATCTTCTAATTTACTTTGACTTTTTATAATATTTTGATTCTCGGACTTTTCATCTTTCATCTTTTAATTTCTTCAAACAGAATTTTGATTAAGATTTTCTAAACTTGAAGCTTCTTCATCCAACCTACGATAATTTTTTTCCAAGATCTTGATTCTCTTGCTCAAACTCCTGGACACGTTGTTTTGTATCCCTTGATGTCTTAATTTGAGTAAGTAGTTTTTCACTATGATTTTTAAGCGAGATATTTCTTGGTTTTATCAGCAATAACTTCATCATATTCTTTTTTGCATCTTTGATGTCAAGTTCTGATTATCTGGAAGGATCACTTCCGAGATATCTTTAAAGTCCTTTAATGAAGGTGTTATTGATTTTGATCTCATAGTAATGTCTTGAAGAGTCATCATCTTCTCTTTATAGGGAAAAGTCAAAAACATTTTTCTATGTTTAAAATGAAGGTTTCTAGTTTTGTTAATCAGTGTAACTTGAGAATGATGTCAATCTCTTCTTGAAACATAGTTGTAACATTGAATTGGGATACAAATTCATAATCATCAATTTTTACTTGCAAGTTTTTTAATTTCATATTGTCTCTTGCAAAAAATAGTTGTCTTTTCACTTATGTTGTACTCCAAATAAATAATTGATTAAGCTAAATTAATATTAATGAGGTTCTCATCACGGGTCATCTTGCGATACTTGATATTTAATATTCTTTCCATGAATAATCCCATTAATTTTTAATAAGGAATCCACAAATTTTTTATAAGTATGAGGGAATCTTCATCCTTCCATTTTGATCTGTAATGGACTAATAATTAATTTATTTATTGCTTTGCCTTTATAACTTTTACTTTAATGGGACTTAAAACCCTTTTAAGTCAATCCGAACTTTTGAAATTTGATTATTTTTCCTTACTAACCCTTTTAACTTTAAGGTGGAACTTAGGGTTACCTTTTATCCCTCTTAATTGAACTTTATAATTTTTAATAAGGGGGACTTTTGGTATGTTAGAATTAACTTTATCCTTGCTTGAAACTTTAATTACCTTAAATAATTCCCTTTATACTTTTTTTTAGTAAAATTCCCTTGCAAATATAATATAATGTTGGCTTTTAAAATAATTTTTTTATTTTTAAAAGATTAATGTTTTTAATATTAAAAATACCTTTTATATTTCTATATTTTATGTTAATTTAAAAAAAAAACCTTTTCTTTCACCTTTTTTATATAACCTTTCCTATTAATGTAATATAATTTTCCTTTCAACTTTTTAATATAAGTTTTTTCTCTTCAAGTACTTCACGTTACTAATGGATTTGCTCGAAACTAGCTCAATTATAATCGATAAGGCTTGGTGGTATCAAGATGGTCTCAAGAGTGGTTTCTCGAAATGGAGGGATTTCTCACTTGTCCTTGCTCTCGGAAGAACAAGCGATGAATCCATAAAAGTATTGAAAGAGATTAGGGTGGAACCACAGAGACTGAGAGGCAACAGACCATGGCGGGGCCAGAGGAGACACGAGGGGAGAGGCAGCACCAGTGAAGGGAGTCTTCTGCCTACAATATACTATTTGTAACTTTTTATTAAATAGTCCTTTTTTTTTAATATAAGTTTTTCTTTATTATTGAAAAGTAACTTAAGTCAATCTGAACTTTTAGGAAATTTGATTATTTTCCTTACTAACCCCTTTTAACTTTAAAGTGGAACTTAGGGTTACCTTTTATCCCTCTTAATTGAACTTTATAATTTTTAATAGTGGGGACTTTTAATTATCTTGAAATTATTTTATCACCTTTAAAAACTTTAATTACCCTTAAATAATTCCCTTTATACTTTTTTTTAGTAAAATTCCCTTGCAAATATAATATAATATTTGGCTTTTTAAAATAATTTTTTGTACTTTAAAAGGGTAATGTTTTTAATATAAAAAATACCTTTTATATTTCTATATTTTTATGTTAATTTAAAAAAAAAAAACCTTTTCTTTCACCTTTTTGATATAACCTTTCCTATTAATGTAATATAATTTTCCTTTCAACTTTTTAATATAAGTTTTTTCTCTTCAAGTACTTCACGTTACTAATGGATTTGCTTGGAACTAGCTCAATTATAGTCGATAAGGCTTGGTGGTATCAAGATGGTCTCAAGAATGGTTTCTCGAAATGGAGGGATTTCTCACTTGTCCTTGCTCTCGGAAGAGCAAGCGATGAATCCCATAAAGTATTGAAAGGGGTCCGGGTGGAACACGGACAGAGACGCTTGGACACGCTGGGACAGAGACCTGAGGGAGAGACGCTTGCCAGTGAAGGGAGTCTTCTCTTCTTTCTATTATACTATTTGTAACTTTTTATTAAATAGTCCTTTTTTTTTAATATAAGTTTTCTCTCTTTATTAGTAACTTTTTACTAAATAGTCCTTTCTTTTGATATTTATGTTGACTTTAATCCGATTACTAATTTATTTTAACGGTGGAATTTTTGTGGAGGGTCACGGATATGTGTGGAGGGTCGCGATTGTTGGGTTGACCGATATGTTATTTCAAATTTGGTTGTGTCAGGTCTGGGAATTGGGATTGAGTGACAGGGTTGGGGAGTCATGATTTGGGGTTAGAAAAATGGGGGCCACGAAATTTGGGGGTTCCACGAGAGTGGATAGGACGGGGAATGGTTTCTCGAAATGGAGGGATTTCTCACTTGTCCTTTCTCTCGGAAGAGCAAGCGATGAATCCCATAAAGTATTGAAAGGGGTCCGGGTGGAACACGGACAGAGACGCTTGGACACGCTGGGATAGAGACCTGAGGGAGAGACGCTTGCCAGTGAAGGGAGTCTTCTTCATTATACCATTTGTAAACTCATTAAATAGTCCCTTTTTTTAATATAAGTTTCTCTTTATTAAGAACTTTTACTCAAATAGTCCTTTCTTTTGATATTTATGTTGACTTTAATCCGATTATTAATTTATTTTAACGGTGGAATTTTCGTGGAGGGTCACGGATATTTGTGGACGGTCACGATTTTTGGGTTGACCGATATGTTATTTCAAATTTGGTTGTGTCAAGTCTGGGAATTGGGATTAAGTGACAGGGTTGGGGAGTCATGATTTTGGGTTACAAGAATGGGGGCCAGCGAATTTGGGGGTTCCAACGAGAGCGGATAGGACTCCGGGATGGAGGGATGGGTGGGAAAGGAATCAAGCAAGAGGTGACCTAAAATCGACCCGTGGATGATCTGGGGGGTTACTTGGGACGGGGAAGGGGAATAGGTAAAAGTTACGGGGGAATGGGAGGGATGCGGAAGAGGGAGGGAACAGAGTTAGGAAACAAGGTACGGGATAGGAGTTGCTGAGGATCTGAAGGTCATGAATGGGACAACCAGTGTGGAGAGGGGTTGGGCCAAAGTTGTGGGAAATGTGAGGGGTTACTGTGACGTGAGGGAGTGAGCTGGGACATGAGTGTGGGCCACCTAGAGGTGTGAGCCGGTTTTTTATTAAATTTTAAATTTTTATATAATATATATTTTAATATATACTTTTTATTTTATTTTATTTAAATATATATATTTTTACTATTTTTTAATAATATATATATATATATATATATATATATATATATATATATATATATATATATATATATATATATTCTATGTAATTATTCTTCTTCTTTTTTTTTGAATTTTGATTTTTCGCCAAAGGCCTCGTTGGTGGTCAAAGACTGCATTTGTGAAAACTCAAACGAATGGGTTTGGATAAATCCTGGACGCATAAGATCCGATAAAGAGGGTGGCCAAAGGCTGGGGACCTTAACTAAACACAACTCTGGCACCAAATGAGACAAACAAAGTTCACTCACACAAGAAATATCCAAAAATACTTGAAAAAAGTAATCCATATAGGATTGTAAATAATAAATGAATAGTAAGATATATAATAAGATAGATGATTACAATTGAGAATGAGGGGTCATTTATATAATTCAATGCTAGGGTTCCTTTTTACCAATAGCTCATGTCCTTCGAGACATGACCTTTCATTATTAATAATTATTATTTATTAATTATTATGTTATGAATATCCATAAGTATATGCATATTTATGTTCATAACATTAAATAATAAATTTAATGGAGAAATTAGAAGTGGGTTAACCCTAAAATAAGGAAAGTGGGCAAAGTGGCCTTAAGATGTTTTTAAGGAAGCTACTGAGAGTATAAATAAGAGGCAAGGCTCTCCATTTAATACACACTTTGAGCATATTGAATATATATAGTCAGTTCGAGGTAAAAAAAGGATATCTAAGCTGAATTTCTAAGGAAAGGTCAAGAAACGCATAAATGGGGAATTCAAAGAAGGATAAATTCTTTTCATTATGCTTTCTAAGGTATGTTTTTTACAGGTCATCTCAACATTTCGCTATAAATTGTTTTCTATGATGATTCAGATCGTGAAATTGCTATTCCATTGGAGAAAACCTACCCAAGTATCCGTGGTAAAAATTCATCTTATGGGTCGCTGTATTTTGGGAGTTACACCCCCATGGAAAATAGGGTTTCTGTGGCTGGGTTCAAACTATCAAAAACAGTGTTTCTGTAAAAACGCTTTCATAACTTATTTATAGAAGATCTAAATTTAGTGAGCCAAAATGTGTTGGTTATTTTATAGTCTTTAGTATGTTTTTAATAGTTTCATATCAATTCAACTAATATTTCGCAATCTCACTTACAAGGTCTCTCTCTAGAATAGTTTAAATTAAAGAAGGTATGCCATTTTTGCTATAAATCATTTTTTGAGAGGTTCCAAGTAGTGACATGGAGGAATTTCATAAAAACACATTGAATAACATTGTATATCAGTTTTAGATCTTATACATTACAGTTCAAAGTTATGATTACTTCAAGTTAGGTTGTTGACTAATCCAAACTAGGCATGTGAGACTAAAGAAAAATTTGATGAAAATGCTAATATCTTATTTTTAAAGCAGGGAAGGTTTGCAGTGAATGTGATTAATATACACCAAGTCTATTACGAGCTACAAATCATATTTGGATGATGAAATTGATGAGGGATTTTGCTGAGGCACATGTTGAGTGCATGGTTGAGACAAGTAATCGATGAGTTGTCACATACATGAGGTGTATAGTTGATGATGTTGGTGTTACATTGATGAGTCATAGTTGATGAGTAGTTGATTACTACGATTGGTACATACTTGGTACATGGTCGATGCACTTTGTATGGTACGTGCCAGATTACATGTTGTTTGGTACGTGCTGGTGCATGGTTGATGCACTCGCTTTGGTACAAGCACTACGCATTGCTCAAGTACAGGTTGCGCATGGTTGATGCACTTGTTTATGGTACGTGCTGAGGTATTGTTGCTGATGCATGGTTGATGCATGGTTCAAGTTTATTGGTATAGGTTTACAACGGTATATCTCACGCTGATATTGTGATGTTGATTCCACCATTCTACTTCTACTTCGGGGCTGCTTGGATGGGGCAAGGACAGTGGTTGTAGCCACCTTTGGTTGTAGCTAGAGAACATAGGGGTTGTGGTGACTCCTTCCGGTTGTAGCCGAGAATCAGAGTTGATCTTCCCTCAGTTTGTATCCTGAAAAACTAGGGTTGGAGCCTCTTTCCGGGCCAGGTAGTTGGAAAACAAAAGGAAGTTGGTGCTTCCAATGAATGTAATTCTTCAAGACATATATAAGAAAAACATTGTGTGGTTTTCTCCGATTTGGTTTTCCACGTGAAACACCGTGTACCGTATGTGTATGATTGTTCATTTGTTCATTGTTTATTTTACTCTACGCTATTGGATGATAATGTTTCATTGATATAACATTGGATTATATGGTTAAAAATGATTATATTGCTCTCTATTATTGGATCCACCCTCTCAAGAATCCAACATCTTCCAACCTATTCCAAAGGTTTTTCCTAGGAACCATGTCAAAAGCTTTTCTAAAGTCAACAAAACAACAAAAAAGATTGGTTTTAGTATTGTGGAATTCCTTTGCAATGATACTAAAGGCAACAAGATGGTCCACAGTTGAATGATATCTCCTAAACCCAACCTGGCCTTTAGCTCTTTTACCGTGACTTTCTAGCGAAATGCTAATCTTCTTTTCCAAAATAATTCCATAAATCTTGGCTAAAATAGAGCTAATCATAATGGTACTATAATTAGAGGGAATGTTTTTATCCCCATTTTTAAAAATAGGAACAATGAGACATTGCATCTAGGGTTTAGGGAAGCCCTGCTTGACTGTTAAATTGAAGAGCTTGTGTATGTGAGGGATACGTATTGGCCCTCTGATTTTAAAAATTTCAGCTTGGTAGCCTTCAATGTCCTTAGCTTTCCCATTTGCAGGTCGCTTAATCCCAAACTCTATGTCATCTAAAGAAAAAACTTATTCCTTTGTATGGACAATAGGAATGGTGTCCATGGCATTAGGGAACTTGTAAAGACTTTTAAGGTAGGAATTCCAGTCCGTTAAGGGAATCCCATTATTTTCTTTAGTATTGCGTTTTAGAATTTGGTTCCAGAACTTCTTAGGATCCAACTTGTATAGTTGTGAAAGTTTCTCTTGCCTTTTATTGATATAGTGTCTTCTTTTCCTTTTAATTAGGGCTTTGTACGTATTGATCTTATCGAGTTTTAAGGGCTCATTAGAAGCATCCCTAATGGATTTCCTAGCAATTTTACATTCATTATCATACCAAGGGTTGGTTGTTCTATTATTATTTTTATGGGACACCTCGAAAGAGAACTTGTTAATGGAAGTGGAAAGGGTAGTTGTAAAATTATGATAGAGTTCTTCAATGTTGTCCTTAAAAGTTAGGAGTTTTAATTTACTATTTAAATCTTTTAAGAAAATGTCAAATTTACTTTTGTCAAAGCGCAAATTCCTTTGATTATCATAATTCTCTTCAATGGTGCTCCTATGCATGGAAAATTTTAGAGTTAGGGTTAAAGGTTTTTTATCAGAGTCAAGATCATGGTCATTTAAAAAGTCAAAAGTTGTTATTTGGTTGGAAACAGGGATATCAGATATCACATAATCTACAATGCTACTACCTAGCCCATGAATATAGGTCATTTGGTTGGAGTTTGGCCACTTCATTACTCCATTGCAAATTATTAGGTCTTGAGAGCTGCAGATTTTGACCAACTCAGTACCAAACAAATTCTCAATTAGGTCTTCAGAGCTTCCTTTCTAGCTATTAGATAAAACAAGGTCCTCATCTAGCCATAAAGAATTATGGTTGGAGTCATCACTTAAAATAGTAGCTTATTTAGTTGCAGTTCTAGCATTAAAGTCTCCTAGCAGGAGGATATTACCTTCATTTTTCAAATTATAAATATCTTGTTCTAAATTATTAGAGGGACAATTTTTATCTAGATTATTTTTCTTATAAAACGTAGAATTAATAGGTGCAAAATAACAAATTGGTATAAACATCTTCTTAGCATTGGTGTCTGGAATTTCTATCCAAATGTATTGATTAAGAGGGTCAATCTTATGAAGTTGAATGTGAGGAGAAATGTTTTTTCTAATACAACAAACTATGGCTCCTGTCCCTCTACAATGGGATTTTTTGTTCCATGCCGACCACAAGACAAATCCCTCCATGTTAAGGACCTTAGACTCCTCATGCTCCCAAGTTTAAACTAAACAGATGACCTTTGCGCCATGGAAAGCCACGACAATTCCAAAAAAGGATCCCAAGTGTCCCAAATTCCTATTTATTATTATCCTTCTCGTCTCTATCCCTAACAATAGCTTTTTGATTTCTAATTATTGCCCATTTTCCCTCTTTCCTGGCTTCTTTTACCTTTTGAACTTCCTTCCTTAATTCAACTTGGTCTTTAAGAATGAGGTCTTCATTTATGAATGTTTCCGATCCTTTTAAGCTCGAAGATTTACTAAGTATGATATATTTATGGTAATTACAACATACTTTGACACGAAGCTTATCCTCCGATTGTTTTTCTTTTATACCAAAAATTATGAGGTTCAAGGCTCTTTTGTTATGCTCATGGTCCAATTCGATTAGCTTATTCATTTCCTCTTTGATGGGTTTGATATCCAATTTGTTTTCCATATTATTG
>SNQJ01S0226273.1:4508-14698 GCA_010110895.2 Picea sitchensis | reverse complement strand
TGTATGGGTTTCCTCGAAAAATATTTGTCTCTGTGTTTCTCATATATGTGATTGATGCTGAATGTGCCAGTGTTTATTTCCCTGCATTATTGTGATCATCATTCAGTGTTTCTGCAAAGAGTTTTAATAGAAGCATAATTGTTTAAGCTCGGTGACAACTGATTCACCCCCCCCTCTCATTTTTCCAACACTACCTTCATCAGATGATTATCCTCCTGAAGAGAATGGAGATGAATGAGGTGGGGAAGGTGGAATACCAGATCCTTTGGTTCCAAGGATAGGTGTTTCAGCAGGATCTGTAGTATTATCTCCTAAAGGGTTTAAAAGCATATCAGTGCCTTCAAGTTGTTCTCGGATATTCGAGAAGTCAAGGGGTTGATTTAGTGGCCTACCAGGTTGTCTGATATGGGCTAAAGCACTATGTGTCCTTATGAGTAATTGACAAACAATTTATTGTACGTCGGCCCCTTGGGGATTTTGTGTTACCGGCTGAACAAGAATCTCATGATTTTCGTTCGAGGTAGTTGTTGTTTCGAAAGTAATTTTTTTGTCTGAGTGACTACGTGTTACTACAGGGGAGTGAGTGTGTGGGGGAGGAGCCTTGTGACTTCCACATGCCATCAATTGTATTCATCCCTCCTTCTAGCACCATTTTTTGACGGGAAAAAGTGATTGTCCATCAATTGGAAGAACAAGTCCAGTCCAGGGTTGTCTAACTGACTCAAGCCGTTTGGGGTAACTTGTTCTGATGGGTTTAATGGCTCCGTTAGCCAATCTAAAGTCCTAAAATAAAGAGAAAGGGATAACTAACTAATGCTAAAAACTAATATATATATAATACAACTATTGTAAATGTATTTAAGTAGAAAAAGAAAACATAAAAATCTTACTTATAAACAACATTTATAGGTTGCGAGTTTTACTGGGAACTTACGAAATCAATGTAAAAATAATTTCTTTTGAGAAGTAGATAAAGAAAACACATTTGAATATTTTTCTGTCTTCTTTCTATAAATATAAAAAATCTTGAATTAACTAAACTATGAAATAAAGATGTACAGATAGTCAAAAGCTTATCTAAACTTTCTGGTTTCGCTAATACATAAATGACAGAAATTAAAAACACAAAGAAGCTAACCTGATGCTAGTGCATGAAATGTGTCTAGGCCTTTGTATGAATCAAGATCATCCAAATACCACGCCTATGAGATAAATCTACAATAGTCTTATACTGAAATTGTTCTGAATAAATTCATGGAATGTATTGGTAACCAGAGTTTAATAACAGAATAGGGAGCACAAATTAATTATGTGATCTTATGATCACAAATGATTACAGTCAGATAAATCTGAGTGTAACATATTCATTTCATTGTTCAACTAAATATCAAAGAGAAATTTTAATACTCAAATTGAAAAGGTGACCACGTGTCAATATCTGAAACAACAAATCATGAACAATATTTATAAAATGGACATCCTGAAACATAACATATCAATGAGTATAAATCTACAAGACATATTAAGATATCAATATTAAATAAAACAAAACATTAATGAAACACCATTCACAAAGGACTAAAGCCAAAATGTTGTATACTGCTCCATTAAGTCTTGAAACATCATTCGTCCATCTTTGGTTCCAGGCCAAGATGCCTTTCATTTACAAAATAGAGAGTATTTAAAGAGTTTTTGAAATCTCAACTTCCTATCTCCTAGGATAGGATTAGATCCCATAGGATCAAAATATTACAAATGTAGAGGGCCTACAGCCACTCATGATCAAATTGTATCTTCAAAAATTTATAAAAGTTTTTTCCTATTTACAAAATAAACAAAAAGGAGATACTAATCATCTAGATTGAACATGTTCCACCTCATAAAATCAACATCAGATATACCATGTCCTGAAAAAAGAAACAGGAACAAGTTAGATAATTTATTAACAACTAATTACTAAATTTTATATAAAAATGACTTGGCTACAGAATCGTGAGATTCTATAGCCAGTCTTATATTGGCAAAAGAAATCTAATTTCAACCGATATGATTCAAAAAATAGCATGACTATAATAAGAGGGAAAAAATTGTTTTACCATTTAACCAATTACTAAACATGGATCAAGATAGCTCAAAATTGATTATGGCATTCACATTGTCTGCATTGTTTATCACAATGTTGTTTGTCTTCTTAAGACGCTTGGATTGTCTCTGTTCGTTTGCTCTGAGTTCATGGTTTTCTTTTATGAGTAATTCATTGTGGTTTGCGAGCATTTTAATTCGAGCTTAGAGGATAGGAATATCAATATAGTATCGTTCGATCCAATGTAAGCAGACTTCACAATGCGCAGGAGAAACAATCTGTTGATGGGGCATACAGTCAAGACTGGTTGCATCAATACTTCCTGTTACTTTCTCTGGACCAAGCCTAATACTAGTGAACTCACCTTTATCCTTGAGACATGGTGGAAGATTGTTAACAAAGTCATATGGCTGATTAGGATCCGATTTATGACAATCTGGATCTTCTTATGCAAGAAACTTTTCAATTTCGGGATTTGAATCCTCATTGATCTCGATCAGGGTGATCGAGCTCAAATGAGGCTTAGATCGATTCCTCAAACTTCTTGAAATGAGCCGACAATCTCTTTTATTTCAAAACCCTATCATTTCGTGCTTCCGTTTTGATTGTTTGTGAGAATTGTCGACATAGGGTTTCACATTGGTGTTATGGCCATTATCCAAATTATGCATAGGAGGTTCACTCCACTCATAATCTACAACCTATTTCTCAAGCAAGAATGGACTGACCATTACATTGTCCAGGGGTTTTGTGACTGACTTAGTATTCGGGCTGTCAGAGTGTTCATTTACCAACAATTCATTAGAATTAGGGCCAACAGTGGGAGCACAACCATTTCTCACTAAAAATCCATCCTAACAACCTATGGTTTCCAAGTGGTGTGTTAACAAGATTTTGATTAAGCCGTGGTGAAAAAGGCTTGAGTCAAGACTATTTTTTAAATCTTTTCGACATTTTTCTTATGAAGATATGTCTGGAAAAATAAACAACTTGATAAACGCGTACCTAACCAGTCATGTTGCAATTCTCACATTGGTGTTCTCGCTTCAGGGTCTGACTGGAGCAGAGATTTCGGGTAGTGTAGTCCTTCTATCCAGAGCTGTCTCTACATTAATCATCCTCCTCCTCCTCCACATATACTTTCAACAGTTTAATGATCTTACGAGTGGCGGGAGAGGTGAACCAGGACTCCTCAATTCTCTGGTTCAGAATTCCAGGTGGATTACTGAGAGATTTGCATTTGTTTTAATGTTAATGGAATTATCAATCTGCCTATTGTACACTTACAGTTGTCTTCTCTTATCCCACATCCCCTAAATCTTCCAAGGAACTTCTGTGGTGCTATGATGTCTAAGTTTTCTTCATGAATTTTGTCAGTGTTAAGTTTAGATCTTCTTTCGACTTTAGGGGGTGGCCTTAGCTGTAACAGTGATCTTCTTTCGACTTTTATATGGGTGGCCTTAGCCGTAACAGTGATCTTATTTCGAATTTTATAGGGGTGGCCTTAGCTATTACAGTGATGTTAGCAGGATTATCAATATGCCTCTTATTCACTTGCATTCATCTGCTCATCTCCCGCCTCCTCCCCTAAATCTCCCAAGAAACTTATGTCTAAAATTTTCTTCACATGTTTATGTCCTATTTTTCCGAGCAGTTTTTTCTTTCCCAGTTATAAGTTTAGATATTAGATTAGATATTCCCTCCTTTGACTTTTATGGGAGTGGCCCTATCCACATACTTGTGTATCCAAGAGTGGCATTGGTATATTGTTATTGTGACTTTAATAAAATTATTTTACGTTATTCTTAGATATGGATGTGCATGCTTTGGTGTTTATTTGTCAGGTGTGTTTAATAAAAACTTTATAAAAATGTCTCTCCAATAAAAAGGAAAAATCTCTCTTCTTATAAAAATGTCTCTTATGTCTCTTTAATAAAAAGAGGAATGAAGGGAATAGTTGGTATGTACTTTTTTAAATATCGGAAATCAATAAAATATAATGTAAATGTGATGTGTAAGATTTAAATTTATTTTAAAATTAAATGTATAAATGAAAAATAAATAATTATAATTAAAACTAAAGAGAGAGAGTAGGTACTATAATGATTAGCTAGGGCGGGGGACTTACTAAAGTACCGGCTACAACGGATAGATCTATTTCACCATGATCTACTGCAGTAGACCTATGCATTGGCAATATACTACAACACACTTGTGAATAAGACTGCACTAACAGGCTCCAAAAGCATACTTGCCCAGCTACAGATGATCCTTTTCAGTTCGAGGACCACACCCCCCGAATTACCCCTTTCAGAAGCATACTTGCCCAGCTACATATAGAAAACACATTCCACATCAAAATGTTAGACATAAATCTTAGATGCGGAAAGCAAGGAGAATAATCCACCATCCACCATATACACAAAACCCAAAGCTTGCCTTGAGGACCAATGATAGCCTACAAGTTGTTGAGAGTTACATCCAACTTATTAACAAATCATATGACAAGTAATCATAGACATAGTGAGCAAGAGAAATCCCACAAGCCACAACATCCATCCCTACAAACACCAAGAAATATTGTGAATGTCAAGAATAATCCACAACCATHRACAACATCAMAAGAGTATACAACATAAGHTAATAGTGTCRCTMTATTCAACATATGAACATAGTTTACAATGYMAAAWGAGGGACCTTTTACAAAAGTGTAAAAGTATCCTTTATAGAAAGTCCTAATAACTCTAGTACTTATAATTACTTGACTCTTGGCCTTCCTAAATGACTCTTGACCTTCCTATTATACTTGGCCAATTGATCCAAGTGGATATTGGTGGCCACCCATCTCTTCCACTGACTGAACATGGTTCTCCATTTGGGCAGTCTTGTTATGATTTTATAGGATTTTCTTGGATTTTTTGTGTCCTAAACTTTCAGGTCAATTTTGATGCCCTTAACGAGCATTTAGACAAGCGATGTTATCCTATATTTACCTTTGGCAAAGCCATGCCATATTGTTTTCTCGTTGTCCTCAATTAGATATTTCCAATGAGATACTATTCACTCCAAACATAAATTGTATGAGAAAGTTACATTCCTGAAATGTTGATCTAGAAATTAATGCCCAAAAATACGTCTTGGAATTTTCAAAACACTTTTTGGTTCTTCTCCTCCTAGGTTTAGGGTTTTGGACCTTTAGGGTTCTTGATTTATGTTAAAAATCCATCCTTTTGGCCTCTTGTATTAGCTTCTTGAAAATGAGCGTTAACCAAATATCTAGTCTGGTGTTAACCAAATACATGAGTGAAATGATCAACTGCCTGTAAATTGTGGCATCCACCAACTAGCTATTTGAATCACTAAGATTCTTCCAGTTGTTGATCATAGGTGTAGACATAGGTCTGCAGTCCTTCATCTAAAATATGCTCAAAATATCTGCTGCATACTTCCCCTGCCTGAGAAATATGTGACCCTCCTCCTATGTCCATACCTCCATACCCAGAAAGTAGTTCATCAATCCAATATCACTCATCTCAAACAGTGATCCAAGTCCTAGCTTGCACTCAGTTATGAGATCCTTGACTCCAGTGATGAAAAATTCACCCCTAATGATGAAATAGAGGTTCGGATCAGCATCACTCTTCTCGAAGCCCATCTGAAGCAAGTAAGTGTCTATACGAGAATACCAAGCTCAGGGATCTTGCTTCAGTCTATAAATTTTCTTTCTCAAAAGACACATGTGATTCTCCTGTCACTCACCTCAAACCCCTATGGCTGCTCTATGTACACCTCCTCATCAATAAATCCATTCATAAATGTGGTCTTCACATCCATTTGGTGAATTTTCCAACCCATCTCTACTTCTATGGAAATGATACTCCTGATGGAGGTGTATCTTGCAATTGTTGTGAAAGTCTCATCATAATCAACTCCCTCAATCGGAGAGAAGCCTCGTGCCAAAAAGCAGGCCTCGTGTTTCTTAATGTTTCCATCTGTAGCAATCTTGGTCTTGTAAAACCACCTAGAAGTCACAAATGACTTCCCCACTAGCCTCGGAACCACATGCAGACATCATTACGCACAATGGAGTCATACTCCTCTACCATGGACTCTCTCCAGACCTAGTGGTCCACTGCCTACGCAAAATTATGTGGCTCTGTTTCCTTGATACTCATCACTATTGCCAAATATGCTCCCAATCTGATTTGAGGTCTCATGTTTCTAATATGGCTCTTGGGATCCCCTACATTCTCTCTGGCCTCCTTTAGGGTCTTCTGAAACCATCTAGGTATCCTCTTCCCTGAAGTCGTCAATGGAGAAGTAAGGTCACTAGGCCCAAGAGTGACTTCCTTAGGACCCGTCTCAACACTCTGAAATCTTGAAGTATGTGTCCCATCTAAAGTTTGTACCCCATATAACTGAACATGCTCTAACTGTGACCCTAAAGCTGTGCATGGTGACCCTCTCACCTCTGATATTGGTGTACATAAGACCTGAGTTTGTGCTCCCTCTGATATTTCAATTAGCGCCTCTGCATCATCCTCAACTCCAACTCTCAACTCAAGAGATCTCTGAAAATACCTATCCTCCTCAAATATGAAATCTCTTCTCACCACCACTCTCCTAAGTGGAGGAATGTAGATGTGATAGGCTTTGGACACCTTTGAGTATCCAATTGGAATCCCCTACTGGGTTGTGGGGTCTAGCTTTGTCCTCCTCTTAGAGGGGACATGAGAAAAGATCAAGCACCCAAAGATCTTGATGTGCTAGATATCGGGCCTCTTACTAGTGAAGGCCCCCTCAAGAGTTATCTTCCCAAATATCTTGTGGGGACTCCTATTTTGTAGGTAAACTGCAATAGCACATGCCTCTGCCCATAATACAAAAGAAAACCTTGATCATGCAGCATGGATCTCACTGCACCGGTAATGGGCCGGTTCTTCCTCTCGGAAACCCCATTCTGCTGGGGGTTGTAGGGTACGGTCATCTATCTTATAATGCCATGTTGGGCACAAAAGTCTACAAATTGTCTTGAGGAATACTCTCCCCCATTATCTGACCACAAGACTTTGATCCTCTTTCCCAAATGGTTCTCCACAAGAGCTCTGAACTCTTGGAACTGTGTGAAGACCTCACTCTTGGCCTTCAGGAAATAGATCCAATTCTTCCTCATGTAGTCATCAATAAATGTGAGATAGTACTCACATCCACTCAAGGAACTCCGAGTCGTGGGCCCACACGTGTTCGTGTCTACTAAATCCAGTATCCCAGTTGACCTGGTGTCACTGTTGGGGAATGATGCCTTGGTAAAATTTCCAAGTGCACACCCTCTACAAACATCCTGATGCTTTGTACTGATCTGTGGCACTCCGGTCACAAACTCTCTTAGTCCTCCGAGAGCTCCATGATGTAGGTGGGCCATCCTATGATGCCATAACTCACAACTCTGTCTGATGTTGTCGCAACTCGTTGCCAATGCATGAAGTGGCTGAAAAATCAATTTGAAAATTTTCCCATCCCTCACTCCAATCACCTATCCTGAGGCAAGTGAAGACCCCCGAGGATGAATGAGTACCTCAGTGCCTCTGAATGTCACCTCAAGACCTCTATCCTAGAGGGTGGAAACTAAAATCAATTTCTTCTTCAGCCCAGGGACATAGAGAAAATCTCTGAACGATATAGGTGGCATGTTATCTCTCTGAAAGGTAACTGTGCCAATCCCAACAACTCTGACCAATGTGTCATCTCCAAGAGAAATCTCCATTTTGAACTTTGTGTCTCTGAGATCAGAAAAGTCCTCTCGAACTCCATTCATATGGCTAGAAGACCCACTATCAATATACCATATATTGGGTGTCGTCTCAACTGAAGTGCAACATATGATGAAAGCACACTCTCTCTGAAACTATGTATGAAAATCTTCCTCCTCTGTTGTAGTTGCGGCACCACCCCTCTTCTTCTTCCTATTCGGACACTGTCCAACATAGTGCCCGAACTTCTTACAAAGAAAGCACTTCGCTTTGTTCATATCTCTCTTTTGACCACTACCCTAACCACTGCTTCTCTCTCCTCCACTCCCCTGTGGTTGGTCCCCAAACTTTGGACCCTGCCGGCCCCCACGGTTGGACTTCTTCTTGCCCTTTTTCCAAAGAGAAAGATCCTTCTTCTATTTGTTGTTGTTTATGCTGTCATTTTCTAGAAGCCTCGGTTGCAAGCCTAATCTCCTCCTAGACGAAGTCATCCCACATCCTCTCCCATTTAGGCATGACCTCCCTAGAAACAATGCCACGTACAAATGGACCCCACGGTTTGGTGAAGCTATTCATAGCTTGCCTCACCAAATATTTAGGATGAACAACCTCTCTGACGGCTCCAAGATCATCTTTGATCTGAGTGTAACGACCAAGGAATGAAGTTACTGACTCATACTTGAGCATGTGAATGCCCCTGATTTGGTCATGAAGAACCATCTTTCGGTTCTCATTGGAGCTCTCATACAACTTGCATAGAGATGCCCACATCTTGTATGCACAAGTCTTCCCCATCAAATGGGGTATGATATGATCTCGAACTGTGTCACAAATGGTCCTCTTTTCCTTATTGTTCCTTTTCTTGAACTCTGCCACCAAGATGGGAGCAATGACAAAAATGGGGGGAACAACTGCCTCAACTATGTCCCATAGCTCGAGGTCCTCTAAGACAAAGATCATCCTTGCCTTCCAAGGAGACCAATTGCTAGCCCCTGCTAGCCTGTCCTCAACTCGCATTTGATATGTTGACATGTTTGCCAAACTCTACTCCCAACTAATGCTCACACTACCAAGGAAAAACGTTGCCTCACTACTATCAATATAGGTGTGAAAATGCACAAGTGTAATCTGACCTCACTCCTAACAAAATAGGTGTGAAAAGAGGTCAAGTCAACTTCATAGGTGTGACAAGAGACTAATGACAAAGTGCCAAAACTGCCCAACTGTCCTCTACAAAAATCTTCCCTCTAACAACCACTGAATGAGTCAATGGTTGTCCCACAAAATTCTGCCAAGAAGATGTATATGACAACCATCAATGTGTTGTCCAAACTACTCAAAAATTCAGTCACCTTGGCTCTGATACCATGAAGATTTTCAGTTCCTATCAAGCTTTCCAACTGAATCTGTCTTTGACCACAGATTGGCTCTAAGTTTCAACTGTTATGTATATGTTTTCTATTGTTTTAGGAAAGCCAACAATCCAAGAACTTCTTGCTGATTTGTTATGGTTGTACTTGCAATTTTAGGTGCTCTAGCATGTAGTTTTAGTAACCAGAAGTTAGCACATGCATACTAAAATAAATACAACACACCTAAAGATATTTACATCTAAAAATAAGTAGATCTAAAAGACTAACACATGCATTTTTGTACACAGGTATTTTTGGTCAACATGACCCTGGATAAAACCCCCCTAGGGAAAACCAATTTGGAATATATGTCTATATATGAGGAAAGAATATGGTGGAATATATAAAGTACAAAATATATATGAACCTAATACAATAGCAGCCTCATCCAGGCTGAAACACAAGTCCAAAAGATCCAGGTGCACCCTAGGAAGGTGTGCCCCACATACAATCTCTCAAATCCACTAAAACTGCTCCATAAAAAACTATGAGCTCAGATCTAGAAACCCCTCCACAGGAATGAAGCTCTACTGGATGGCCTCCCTCTAGGTCTAGCAAAAAACTTTAACAATAACATAAAACATGTTATATACTATCTTAGTAAGTACATGAAGTAAGTAAAACATTATAATTGAAATGTTAAGTATAGAACTTGTCAACATTTGATTTACTTGCATTCTATAATTGAATTTTGACACATGCGATTTCTTTGCACTTTTAAGTGGTCATCTAAAGAAATCCATAAATAATATGTCAAGTATTAGAAGAGATAAATCCTGCATCTAATGTGTGAAAGGAAATGGTATATACCTCCAATCGTTTTTCAATGCACAAGAACATTACCTCATACATCGAGTCGGGGAGTTTGAAAATATGTGGACTTGTACACAAAAGGTCAACATTGTTGGTGGAGAGGCACTTGAATGCATTGAAGGATTGTTTTAG
>SNQJ01S0226271.1:0-12085 GCA_010110895.2 Picea sitchensis | reverse complement strand
CATCTATTCAGATACAACCCTTGCGTTCCCATGAAGTATGGGCCATTTCTGAAGATTAGATCTCTATCTTCCTTGGAGATGAATTCAAAAATGTAGAATCCTCTTCCCACCGCATAGTAGGTGACGTTGTTCTGGATCAACGGTCTCTAGTTCCTTTGGATCCAGTTATCGGTGTTTCTAGTTGATGGCCATAAGCCCATGAATTGACCCACCAATCCATGATTGGACAAGGAGACGACAACTTTCATAGGATGTTCCGGAGGCAGCTCGATTTCAGGGATCGAGTCGAGTTTTTTGACGAAGTTGAGCGACATTGAGGGAGATAACTTCTTACCTTAGGCAGAAAGGAGCTTGCGGAAGGAGTCTTCAGTTGAAGGAGGAGGTAGGGGAGGCGGCTCCCCTCCTCCTGAGATCACCATTGAGACAACTAGGCACGACCGTCAGAGCAACAGGGAGGGCTCACACGCAGCTGTCGGTCTAAACAATTTATTTTAACAATTCCAAGATGTTACTAGACCAATAAAGGGGAAATTAATTTTTGATAGATTGGCCTTGGATTTCAAGCCTTTGAGCCATGTTACAAATATATATTAGATAAGATTTTATGTTATTATTAAGATCAAAATCAAATAAAATTTAAAAGACATTTTCTTAAATAAGCTTTTATGATATTATTAAGATCAAAATTAAATAAAATTTAAAAGATATTTTTTTAAATAAGCTTTTATGTTATTATTAAATTTATATTAATTTTTGAAAGTTTCAGTAACCTTTAAAATTAAATAAAATCATAAGTTTTATTTAAATATAACAAACATTTTTACGCCGAAAGGCGTATACCTATTCGAGATGGGTACAATTAATTAGCTTTTAATCTAAAATTCTAATCTGATGGCTAACAATTGAAGATGTTGGCATATTCTTAGTCATCCTCCTAAATCAATGAATATGATTTACTCTTCATAACTTCCTTGTATTTTTTAATGCATCAGTTAACCTGTTTACTTTTTAACATTTACCTAATCATATTAAGAAATTATTGTACCACCATATGATTGCCACGTTTAACTGATTAACCTTTGGAATTACCACATTTAAGATTAACTTTTAGATTTCCTCAGCTCTATGTGCGTTTCAGCTGTGCGTTTCACCGTTCACCAACCGCAACACCAGCCCTATGTGCATTTCGGCGTTCACCAACCGCAACACCAACTCTATGTGCATTTCGGTGTTCACCAGCCGCAACACCAACCACTTTGCGGCTGTGCTAGTTATATATTACATTTATAAACGTAGGGAACGAAGTGTCGGTGTGAACGACATTTATATTACATTTATAAACGACAAAAAAAAAACTTTGAATATATAGACAAACTATGGAAAACAACTTTTGCACGCAAAGAAACCACTATCTACCTGCTATGCAATATTCAATGCTACATAGTAGGGTTCTTTAATGTTCGCCATGGCCATAACGACTAAGTCTAATATTCAGAGAAACACAATGTGACATAAGCTGACGTGGAAAGCTATGAAGCATTTATTGAGCAACCACTATTCGAGATGAGTGAAACTCTTGGACTCTGTGTGGAAGTGCGTGCCCCGCCGCCCGACCGTCATGTTTCGACAATAGTACTGCACTTGAGAGAAAAATCCCCAAATCATATAACTAGCATACTCTTTAAATGGACAAATGATAATGGCGAATGAGAATGCCGAAGTGTTTTACAAATTATTGTTTTTAATAAAAACTTAAAAGACATTACAATTAGATATGGGATTTAACAAAGTAAACAAATACCTAACCTTTATTTAATTTCATGGATACAAGTAACCAAGCTTTATTTAATTCCATGGAAAAAGGAATAACCCATGAGAAAAAAGCACAAAATCAGGGTTATGAGATTGAAAAGGAAATGCAAAAATTGGTGATAGAATCTCAATATGTTGAATATCACATAAGATCTCAATTTTCTAGGGGATCGTCAATGGAACCAATTACACCTTTACTACCATGGAACCCTCCACACAAGGGTAGATGTGAAAAAAGAACCTAGAGAATAAGAAGCAAAACAAAATAAGGCGTTGGGCTCACAACATACTCTCGTGGTAACTCTTGATGGATTGCTCAAAATATAAGTTATGCATGTGTCATGTACTTTTCTTCTCAAGTTGTATTCCATGGTTCTAAACACTTTGATAGTGTTGATATTTTAAGTTGTAAAGGGGTATTTTTTAGTCGATACAATGAGGAGATGCATCTCCAATACCCTTTGGATTCTTCCTTCCACCCTTTATATATAGTTGAGGTGTTTCTTTTTTCAGTGAACTATAATCATTTATGAATAATAACTCTTAAGATGGATCTACAATAGTTTATATTAATTGTTGTAAGATAGATTTTTATAAGTATTACCACAAAGACACATTCCACCCACACATAATTACATGTGTTCTCTCACCTAGGTTATATAGCCTCCCTCTCTTCTCTTAGTGCACTAAGTATTTTATTCATTACATATAGAGAGAAAATGCCATGATATTTTTCATATTAATAAAAAATAAGATGAATATGTATACATGTGTTTTGTGTTAATTTACAGGTTAGTTGGAGAAGTATCACAAGTTGGATACCTCTCTCTAACAAAGTTGGATACCACCTTGGGAAACCAACCCAATCCTTCGTAAACTAGTTTGAAAAAACTAAACCAAAACATATACATAAAAGACAAAACCATAAAAAAGGGGTAGCTCCTACACTGAACACAACTTGACCAGGGGTTGAACTTGCGCTAGTCCAGGATGATGGGATGTCATTCGTCTCTATCCTTTCTTGCCTTGTTCTCCTTCCTCTGGTCCACCGTGCGTGTCTTTGTGATACAAGACGGTGTTCCATTGCGTTCTGCTAGAGTGATGTCCATGTGGTGGACATAGCAGAGGTAAAGGTGGAATTGGCCTGCCATTCATTCCATTTTTTCCTTCTGGCTCCTCTGGTCCTTAGGTAGTCTTTTTGCACTCGCCTCTAGGTTGCTGAGACGATTCAGAATTTCTGTGAGCACCTTCTTGTGGTCCCTGATAGCCTCCCGGCTGGTCTCTTTCTGGTCAGTGCTCATCTTTCCTATCAACATTTTTGTTCGTCAGGCCTCCTCCACCGTTTTGTGGTAGAGGGTTGTTCTGGGCTGTGTGGCCCCCGGGTCCCTTATCCCGTCAGCTTCCTGAATTAGTTCCTTCCAGGCTCTGCCCTTGCATGTGGTGTTGATTTATCTCTCCCACCTGTTGATGATCGCTTTTCCCTTTGGATCAACCTACGTGAGAAAGGTACCCTTGGATTCTTTGACCGCTTTCTCTATCCTTGTAATCCTCCGGGCACTTGTTGAAGGTTCTTTCCCCTGGGGGCCTCTCTTACTATGGGTTTTCTTCATTCGTACCATCTTGGCTTGTTTGTGGTGGTTTTTTCCTTGGGTTCTTCTCTTGTTCCTATTCGCCCCTTCCATGTATGTAAGATGGCCTCTGTAATTGCTTCTCTCTAGTCTGTGGCCCTTCCTGGTGTTTATCCTCTTATGGGACTTCCCCAGCTGCGGGTGTGTCCTGGCAATCATGGGTCGTTCATAAAGGTGTACCTTCTGGTCCTTTTTCACTGTTTCGGTATGTGTGCTCTTGGGAGCCCTGCCGTAATCCCTGTGCCAATCCTTTGCTCTGCTTGTTGTACGAAGATCATTTCTATTCCCCGTATCTGTACTCAAGTGGGGTGTACCCATACTTAACCATGGAAAACCCTTTTTTCATTCGTCCTTTACCACCTGTTGATTATCTTTTTTGATTTCCCACGAGAAACCCCTGTACTTCTTCCTATTGACAGGACCGTGGTGTCATACCTCCTCTTGTTGTGTGACCTGGATCTACATTGTAACTCGTGTTTGAGTGGTGGGTGATCAAATTCTGCCTGTATCCTTCATGCCCTTCAGTTATTTTTGCGCCTCCATCCTCGATGTGGTCGTTCGTACTTCGGTTGTCGTCACGGTCTTTTGTTGCCAGTTGGATGCAATCTATTCGGAACTGACCATTTGGGATGTTACTCTAGATAGTGTCCATTTCTTATCCTTCCTTGTCAACCCCCTCATTAGCGATTATGTCCACCAGTCCACTTGCTGACCTACGTACCCGATGCAACTCCACTTTGATCCCCATCTGCAAGTGCTCCTAAATATTTTGTAGGGAATGTGCCAAGCGCCAGTGCCTCTGAATTTTTCCCACTCTGGTACCGTTTTGGAGTCTCCTTACTGTGTTGATAACCAGCATGGAATCTCCTTCCACTATGGCGTTTGTCATCCTTTATCGGCTTAGAATCTCGAGGCCGGTCTCCAGGGCTCCGAATTCCGCAACGTTGTTGGTTGAGTTTCCCAGACTCCCAGCGTACATCCGGATGATATTTCCTTCACTGTTCCTGATTAATCCTCCCATTCCTGTTTGTCCTAGGTTACCTTTTGACGCCTTGTTGAAATTCAGCTTGAGGGAGCCTATTGGTGGTGGTTTCCAATTGCGCTCACCTACTTGGAGTTTTTGTGGCCGTCTTACCTGATTGGGGTTGCGTCCGTATTTCAGGTGGAAGGCTTCTAGGATTTGGGAGTCCTGGTCTGTGAGTTGCACTCTTCATGTCTGGCAATTGCGACACTGCATCGTTTCCCTTGTCATGGAGATTATTGTTTCCTTGATCTCCCCTTCCGGCCAGTTTTCGTTCCTGAAGATGCGTCGATTCCTTTCCTTCCATATTTCCCATATGATCATTCCCGAGATGAGGGTCCAACAGAGATTCACCTCTTTGTTTTCGCTGTAGTTCTCTTTCCAGGTGTTGATAGTTGCGGAAATGTTACCTCAGATCCTATTGGACTGTCGAAAGATACCTGCCGCCCAGTCCCAGATTTCTGTTGTGTAGGTGCATTCGTCGATGAGATGGTTCGTTGTTTCTTCCTTGGCTTGACAGAGGTGACATCTGGATGGACCTATGAATCCCCTTTTCCTTAGGTTTTCCCAAGTTAGAATTCGGTTGTGGACTATCAACCATTGGAAGATTTTTAGTTTTGGCCAATGGGGTTTGTTCCAAAGGTTATCCCATTGTTGCGCTGGGTCTTCTTGGTCCTGGTCCGCGATATAGTGTTGGACTTCTTTTAGGTTGAATTCCCCACCATATTTTTGTCCCCATCTCAGCTGGTCATTTCCTTCCGTGACTACTATTTTCGTCTCCCCAATTCCTCCTCCACCTCTTTTACTGGTGTTGCAGTTTAGTCTCTATTCCCTGGAGTGAGAGTGTCCCAGATTATCCATTTGTTGTGATCTGTTTCTTGTTTCCAGTAATGGTAGACTTTGGTTTTACCTTGCGCGATCATATCCTATTGGAGTTCCTCCCTATCTGGTTTCTCCATTCTAGGTTCCTGTTGCCAGGTGTCCTCCCAGAATCTGGTTGTTCTGCCATTCCCAACTTCCCAAAAGTTGTGTGTCTAAATACAGGCTTTGTTGCGCCAGGCTAGGTTCCATATGGATGAACCTTCCCTGGTGCCTCTAAAGTGGATTTTGTCCTAGTCGCGTATGTCCGGGGCATACTCTTCCTACCACAGGTTTACCCATGGTGTAGTAGTTTCTTTGACCCAACRCCACCAAAGTTTCACCCCGTAGGTGTCATTGGTCACTTACAGGTGTTGTAGCCCCAAGCATCCTTTTCTTTTTGGTTTACAGACCTTCTCCCAGGCCACTAGGGCCCATTTTTTATTTGTTTTTKCTCCTTGCCACAGGAAGTCCCTCTGGATAGTTCTTATTTTTTGTAGAATCCCCTTGGGGGTTGGGAAAACAGACATCATAAAGGTTAGAATTGCTTGCAAAACAGACTTGGTCAAAATAAGTCTTCCGGCTAGGTTGAGGGATCTGTACGTCCAATTTTTCACCCGCTACTGTAACTTGTTGATTATTCCTTCCCAAGTTGACATTTTATAAGCTTTGTCTATTAGGGGAATGCCCAAGTACTTGGTTGGGAGTGTTTTGTGTTCAAAACCCAAAATGTTGGTCAGATTTCGTTGGATTGTGGGGTTGGTATTGAAGAAGAAGATCATAGATTTGGAATGGTTGATCTCTGCACCGAAGGCTTCCCCAAACTCTTCTAGGATTCGTTTGTAGGATTTTGCTTCCTTGACCATGGGTATGCCATGAAGTAAAGTGTCATCCACGAACTGTTGGTGTGTGGAAGTGGGGAAATTTTGAAAGGTTTGATACTTGTTAATTCACCTATTGCAGTTGCGCTTTTTATGCTTCAACTAAGACCTTCCATCATCAGAATGAACAGGAAGGGGGACAATGGGTCTCCTTGTCGGATGCCTCTCATGGGCCAGAAAGGTTTGACAGGGGTTCCATTTATTAGTATCTAGTAGCTTGTAGTGGATACTAGGCTGACAATCCAGCTGATCCAGCGCTGGGTGAATCCAAAGGCTTCCAAAGTCTTGACCATATAGTGCCAGCTAATTTTTTCATAAGCTTTTGCTAGCTCCAGTTGTATTATCATTCCCCCTCTCTTATGAAGCTTTAGGGTGTGGATAAGCTCGTGGGCATGGCTGATATTGTCCATTATTTGTCTTCCTTCCATGAAGCCTGCCTGTTTTTGTGAGACTAGTGTAGGTAGGAGGGGTTTCAATCTATTTGCTATAACTTTGGAGATTATCTTATATAGCACATTGCGTAGCGCTATAGGTCTGTAACGATCAGGGGTTTTGGCTTCATTTTCTTTCGGGATTAGTGTAATCATTGTAGCATTTAGTGCTTTTAGAATGGAGGTTGACCTTCTAGAGTCTTCCACTACCCTATAAACGTCGTGTTTGAAAATTTCCTAGCAGGCTTTGAAGAACTCCACTGTGAAGCCATCTGGACCTGGGGCTTTCCCATTGGGCATTTCCTGGAGTACTTGGTCAATTTCCTCCTCAGCAATGGGTTTGTTTAGGTTGTTATTTTGTTCCTCGGTGACCAGGTGGGGCATATGCTGGGTTATCCTTTGTATAGCCTCCGTTCTGTCGTGGTTGGGTTCCTGGGTTATCCCGTGGAAGTGGTTTACCAAAGTAGTTTCGATCTCCTTATGTGACTCTCGCTCTATTCCATCCTGGTCCTTGATCTTCAGGATTTTGTTATGGGCTCTTCTGGCCATTGTTGTTCTATGAAAAAACTTGGTGTTCCTCTCTCCTTCCCTTATCCATATGATAGGGGACTTTTATCGCCAAAGTGTTTCTTCCTGCTGGCATCGAGCTCCCATTCTCGGGTCATCCAGATCTCTTCCTTTTTCCAATCCTTTGTATAGCCCTCCAATATGCAGGTTTCCTGGAGTTTTTTCATTTTGTCTTCTATGTTGTTTTTCTCTTGGTTTATATTCCCAAAAGTGTCCTTGTTCCACTCCTTGAGCTTATATTTGATGTACTTTAGTTTCTTATAGAGTTTGAACATCCTCGTCCCTTTCTCTGGTTGCTCCTCCCGCCACCACTATTTGATTCTTTCCTTGAAAGTCGGGTGTTCGATCTAGAATTTCTCAAATCTGAAGGGTCTATTCTTTGGTGTGGTTTGGAAGCCTGCTTCCAGTTGCACTGTCTAGTGATTAGATCCCCCCCAGGGAAGGATGTTGCAATCTAATGTTAGCCCCTGCATAATGATTGACTCCGATATTAGGAATCTGTTGAGTCTTGTTGCTACCTGATACTAGTTCATCCTTTTATTGTTCCAGGTGAACTGGCCATTATTAGTTTTGAGGTCTACCATCTTTGTTGTGTCTATGAACTTTGAGAATTCTTCTGCATCCCTATCCAATATTATTGTACCTCCTTTTCTCCGCAAGTGATGTGATGATGTTGAAGTACCCTGCCAGGATCCATTGAAGGTTGTTGGATCGGGTTTTAAGGTCTTCTAGGTCTCGTATCATTCCTCTCTTTTCCTCCGACACCTGGGGCCCGTACACATTAGTGCATAGAATCACCTCTGTGTTTCCAATGATTTGCATGCGAACCGTAAGGGTGTGCCTGGTCGCTTCGGTTGCTATTAGGCTTAGTGCTTGTGGGTTCCACAAGGTGAGAATACCTCCTTCCATTTGGTGGCCTCCAATAGCCACCATCTTGTACTTGCACCAATGTTGTTTACTGATTGCCTACATTCTGTCTGTAGTGCATTTTGTCTCTTGAATGAAATAGAGATCCGATTGTTCCTGCTTTAGTCTATTTCTAAGGATTTTTTTCTTTCTCAGGCTATTTAGGCCTCTTATATTCCAAGTTATAATCTTCATTTAAACATGTGGGGTGGAGTTGGGGAAGAGTTTCTTGATCTTACCCGATTTTATCAGTAGTGCTCCAAGCTCCTGTAGGGCTATGCTATTGGATTTCCTACCTTTTTTCCTCCTCGTTTGCTTGGTTGAGAGTTGTGGTTGTCCCTTGCCGGATTTGACTCCTAAGTATTCTATCTCCCCGTGTGTGCACTTTAGTCCTCTGGCTTTGGCTTCCTCCCTTAGGAGAAACAGGTACTGAATGCGGTCAAGTTGCTCTGTTGGTATGTTGTCTACTCTCTGTCTTTTCCATTGCTCCAGTGTGTTCGGGATATCTACCCCTTCCCTTTCCACAAGGTCTCTGAGATCAGGATCTTTTTTGCCTACTTCGCTTGGGGACATTTCTGCATCTCCCTCTGCTTCTTGCATGGGGTTTTTTTCGTCTCTGGTTTCTCCATCCATCGGGGTTGCACTACTCCCCTGTTCCTTCTTGCTACTCGGACGATCGGTGGGCTCGTTTGTTGCTTGTTCTCTCACTTTTTGAGCTTTGGTCGAATTATTTTCATCTTCTGCCCCTTTATTGGTTTTGTCCCGTCCTTTCGTTTTATTCCAGGTCTCCGGGTTATTTCCTGCTGGGGTTTTATTCTGCTTTTTGTTTGCTCTTCTTCTCGAGTTCATTTTTATAAAACCATCCTCATCCTGCTGTGGTGGTTTTCCACATCCTATTTTTTATTGAGAGGGAATTCTCTAATCAGGTGTCCATGTTCATGGCATCTTCTGCATCTAAAGGGGATATGTTCGTAATCTATGTTTTGGATCCATTCCTCATCCCTGAATTCCATACTTATGGCTTCTAGGAGTGCTCCCGACACATCCATCTTTATGCAGATTCTTGCGTAAGATGTATATCTCCCTTTTAGGGTGGCTTTTGAGGTCTTCACATATTTCCCCAGTTTTTTTCCTATTGCTTCGAAAGTAGAGGGAAACCAATAGTCTAATGGTAAGGAATAAAATCTCAGCCAGACCAACACCTTTTTGAAAGTCTCTTTTTCTGGGGAGAAATTTTCCTTCCATGGCTGCATGTACAGTCCTACTGAGGTGTGGAAGTATGGCCCTCCCTCAAAGACTCTATCCCTATCCTCCAGGTTCATGAATAATGTTGTGAAGAATCCTTTCAAGCTCAGGTGGAGTTACACTTCTCCGCTTCGCTTCTAGTGATATTTAATCCAGTTGCGCAATGTTCTTTCTATGGGCTACAAACCCATGAACTTGCAGATTAGCGCATGCATCTTCATCTAGTCCCTGTAGAGTTGCGTTTGCGGATCCTCCAGTATCACCTTAGGTATCATTGTTGTCTTGGGTTTGCACAGGTTGTGCCCTTGTGTCCCATTGTGTTGCGTTGTGTCTTGCGCCTCATACTGAGTTTCTGTAGCTTCTTCTCCCATGCACTCGCTTTTGCCTTGGTTCCTTTCCTGACCTTTTCCTGGGTCTGATCTTGAGGTGCATGTCATTGGTGTCTTGAAAACCACTCCTCTTGGCCCTTTCCCCCAGTCCACCACTACCTAATTGTATGAGGGGGTTCCCTTACCCCCCCCTTTGTGCTCATGTTGTCCTCCATTGTGGTCACGACTGCCAAACCCTAGCTTGCAGTTGCTCCAAACCCTAGTAGTCCCCTCAGAGATCAAAAGCCGGTTGACGTCATAACACCCTGAGTTTCATCACCATACCTTTTGAGTGAATTTTTTTTAAACTTAAATATATATATATATATATATATATATATATTGAAATCTCATTATAATTATAATTATAATTAATTGTGAAAAATTATATTCAAACTTTTGTTTTTTTTCCATAGTAAACGTGTGTTTTGTATTTAAGAGGATTTTGAGACTAAAGATGAAAGTTACTAAAGAAAAAGATTCAACGGCCACGTGCTAGGCATTGTTGTTTATTGCGATTCTAAATTAATTCGTACTTGCAAATCCAGATTTTGTTGTGGTTTACACTGATGGAACAGTGTAGTTCTTGCGACAATGCAAGCTGTTGAAAACTAACGGCGTTCCACAAACAAATGAATATGATATAAATAATGAAGCAAAATCATGTACTGACAATAAGTTACTATAATATTCTCATTGATGAAGTTATATGAATATAAGTCTTTTGCTGAAAATAGATCAGTTGGAAATTTTAGAGAGTAAAAGAAATGAGCCAAAAGTTTTAGAGATTGTTCCAGCTATTTGCTAGTTAAATTTTGAGAAAAGACGTCTAAACATAAATCCTTATATTTCTCCAAATTGTCACAGTTTAGTTGCAAGGTGTTTACGTGATATTAGCCAGATTCTTTATGCATCATTGATGCAATATTATGTACAATGAAGTTTTTCTATGTGAAATGGTAGTTATTTTTAAAAATTACTAATCTCAACTATTCCAAGATTTGCCCTACTCTTTATGATTTATTTTGCATTACGTTCCAACTTTCACCTCCTACACTAAAGGCCATGTTTATGCATTATTAAAACGTTCTACCACTGGGTATCATAATCCAAATTAAGGAAACCAAAATTTATGATTTTACTCCGTTTTTTGTATTTTTTATTTTGTTGATTTTGATTTATTGAATATTCTTAAATTACATTAAGGAAACTACATTGCAGCTATCTGATTCCAACCCAAAAAATGAAAAATATAAAAAATGGAATCACTTTTATAAATTTTAAACCCATGCTATACACAATGAAACAAAACACCTATACCCTAACCAACTATGAATATCTAAAGGTATCGTTACCAGTTTCCACCTTCTCATTTGAAGAAAATTGCGGCTAAATGGTAGGGACGAGGAGGGGAGGAGAAACAACATTGGGAAGAAATGGCCATAGTTTTGGTCATGTCAATGTAGATGGACCAGGATCCAATCCCGCAAAAGCACATTGCAAGGGTCGAAGCAGATATTTAGAGCGTTCACGCAGAGAAGGATAAGATTAACGCAGAGATTAAGGCCAAGAGAGCCAAAGTGAACCTTAAGCAAAGAAATCAAAGCAATCAAAGCTTCTAAGGACCAGTTGAAGGGGTTGGAACTCATATTTAAGGACAAAAACACTTAAAAAACCTTGAAATTGAAAGGAAAAAACACTTGGTAGAGGAGGTTGCATTATCTTATAAATTATGAATCCACTCTCATTCTGAGAATAGCCTCCAGGACTGAGGTTTTGCGTGCTCTTAATTCAATTTAGATCGTATTCAAAATTTTGACTGTAAGTCTTTTTGCTGGGACAAACATTAGGAAATGAAATTTAAATTTTGTGAAGGATCGAGCTGGCTTAAATCCCATTAAAGAAAAATTTAAGCTGAGACATAGCTTAAAACGATGTTGTCCACAACAACAATTGTTCCTCCTCAGCTACGATAACGCAGTTCCATGGAGTAAATGCTGGAGGCAATCAAGTGTCGTGAAGATAGATCTCGTGACAATCCTATCCCTTCTGTACTGCCCATGCAGCTGACTTCGAAAACCAGGCCTCCTTCTGCAGGCAAACCAAGAAAATTGACCCAGACATGGTTTAATCAGAGAAATGTTGAAGCCCCTGGCGACCTTTGAGTAGAGGTTCCACCAGTTGATGTTCAAGGTATCTGTATCAAGAAGCAGAGTGAAAAAATGACAAATGTTGAACTGAATTAATGTATATTTTCATGCTCACAACATGGAAAGCTTCAGATTGCACTCTCAAATCCAGGTGTGCGAACGTGATCCACGTAATTTATATTATGAACACTACCATTATAATAAAATCACGATTCATG
>SNQJ01S0226270.1:5423-16345 GCA_010110895.2 Picea sitchensis | reverse complement strand
ACATTGCTTGAACCCCTTTATATAGTGCTACCATCACCTAAGAACATTCTAGAGGAGGAATTTTCTAGAAGTAGAACCTTCTAAGAAGTCCTCTTACATTTATTATATCTAACTACCATAGTGGGCCCTATTTAATAATATAGTGGACCTAGTCCACCTTACATTGAATGGTATCCACTATTATCACTATGGTCCCTCTGCCCCCCCCCACTACCTCTCTAGATACCTTACAGAACCACGTATATCCGGTGTCTTATGGTTTTGTTTGTGCAATGTTATATCTTTTATGTTTTGCTTAGAGCTTAGATTATATGTGTAATGAATATGTATGTGTTGCTTAAATGCATTGCTTATGTTAGAATGCTAGATATGATTCAGAGTGCTAAGTGCTAAGTGTTTAAGGTGCATAATATTTTGTTATTACTGTGCTAGATCTATCTTAGATTATGTTATGTGATGTTCATAAGGTTAATGAACTAATGTATGTATCTTCCTAAGTGTTAACAAAATACCCTGTGAATTGTTGTTATCACAGATCTGTGTCCCAGCTTGGTTACATACACCTACGTCCTATAACCCCTTCTGCTTCTACCTCAGGTGATACCTCACCTACTTCACAGGTGTTTACGAAAGGGCCGATAGTCGGGGTTTTGTTGGTGTGTTGTTAAGCATTGAAACCTGGGTCTGCCCCTCACGTAGATCCTCATTTCATCTACATCACTGTGCGTAGAGACGAGAACCAGGAAGAATTGCAGTCGTACTACAAGCTCACGAATGATGATATGGAGCAGATTACAAAGGATTGGCCAGAGGATTTCCTCATACATGTTGCTGATGCAGAATTATCTGACACTGAGACTATAGGAAGCCCCATAGTGATAAGAGTTGAGCATGTCAGACAGTCCTGTGGGATGAAGAAGAAGAAAAAGCATGAGGAACTCCAGGATATAGAGAGCGATGAGGAGGACAACACTTCTAAAGATAATGGGTCTAATTCACTAGGAGGAGGAGAAGATGAAGAAGACATACAAGGAGGATGGGATGAAGGAGAAGAGAAAGGAGGAGGTGAAGCTACACCACATGAAGACCCCCCTACTATAACAATAACATTGCAAAAGAGGAAGGTTTCTCCGAAGAAACCTTCAGCTAGGAAGAAGATGCACACTAATAAGCCCCAGTTGGAGGCCACACTCACTGAGGACGACATTAGTTTGGTCCGCAAAGCTATGGAGGATGCCTTTGAGGAAATATTGTAGAGATATGGAGAGAAGCAGGAGGAGCTATATGGAAGGATTGAGAAGGAATTGAAGGAAGTACAACAAGCTGTTCGTTTGGTCCCTGTGGTACCCATTGCACCTTCCTCGTCACAAACTATAGAATTGGGGGATGAACCAACCCAATTGAGAAGACTTGTGGATGTAACAGAAGCTTGACTTAAGAGAGTCCGGGAAGAGAAGGAGAAGGCTACTTAACCCTTGAAACAAGAGAAAGATAAAGTCTTAGTGAAATTAAGAGCAACGCAGGAAAATGTAGCATCCCAGGAAAGTGAGAAAGAAAAGCTTCAGGCGAAGCTGCAGAGAGAAAATCAGCAGGCCATGGTCAAAGAAGTAGTGAGTAAATTATATCACTCTGTGCCATTCTTGGCACATGAGGAGCAAGAATTGGTCCAGGTTCAAGTGGTGAATCTCGCTGAGACCCTCCATCAGCTTCAGGCTAGAATAATAGAATTGGAGGTCCAAGCAGTGCCGAGCACCCAGGAGGTGCGTGACCAGAGGGAGGAGACCGCTAAGAACACAGTAGTAAGGATAAGATCCCTCACCTCAGAATGAAAACAAATGAGTGATAGAAGAGCACATACATATGAACGCCTCATCGAGGATCCATAAATGAAGAAGCTAGAAGCATAGTTACATCAGGCGCAAGAACATGAATTTTCTGTGTAGGTGTAGATGAAGGTGCTCACTGCGGTGAAAATAATGAAAAGATCCCAAGAGCAACGCTCAATACAAAAAAAGATCACTTCCCTCCAGGGAAAGGTAACTAAAGTCACGTAGAAGCTACAACTTGTGTAGGATGAAGCCTACACGATGTTTGAAGAGATTGATGGACAGGGCTCACAATTGGATCAAGTGGTTGCAACAGTAGAACAATGCCTGAAAGGGCCTGTTACAGAGCAACCGATCTAGGATATCGTTGAGCAGGAGGCTCAAGTGAAGAAACAAGTCGAGGCAACTCAAGTTAAGATCGAGGCCTTTGAAGCACCATTGTCCAGACCTGCGTGACTCGGGACGAGTCACAGGTGAGTGTTGGGGGCATGTTGGCCCTCGACCAAGCTTTGAGGAAACCTTGTTCAGAGTTGGACCAATTTTGGACTTCGACACATTGTTCGAAGAAGGAGCGCCTAGGCAGAGCTGAGATCACAGATCTCACTTGTTTTGCGGGCTATGTGGACCCAGTAAGGGGTTCTTTAGGGTCTTTGTAATGAGTTATGGGATGTCGGCCCATGGTGTTTTCCCATGTTTGGACCTACTGTAAGGGTTTGTAAAAGTATAAATAAAATAAGAATGTATGGTAGAAGTAGAATTTTTTGGAGCTAAGTGCAAGTAGTTCAATTGGCATTGTGCAAGGGAATGTATGTGTGTTAAGGCTTTGTGCTTGATAGAGAGTTGGCTTTGTGCCTTGACCTAGTTTTGGAAGGAGGATCTGGTGCTCAGTGCGCAGATCTCCTGTCCGGTGCGAAGCTTGACTCTGTGGCTTAGTGCATAGGAGTAACTGAATGTAAGAGATTGACGAATAATAAAGAAGCGAAGCGGTTGGTGGACGTAGCCCCACACTGGGGTGAACCACACATACCTGGTGTCTTATGGTTTGGTTTGTGCAGTGTTATATCTATTATGTTTTGCTTAGTGCTTAGATTAGATGTATAATGAATATGTATGTGTTGTTTAAATGCATTTCTTATGTTAGAATGCTAGATCTGATTCAGAGTGCTAAGTGCTAAGTGTTTAAGGTGCATAATATTTTGTTATTACTTCGATAGATCTATCTTAGACTATGTTCTGCGATGTTCATAAGGTTAATGAACTAATGTATGTCTCTTTCTAAGTGTTAATAGAATACCCTGCGAAGTGTTATTATCACAGATTTGTGTCCCATCTTGGTTATAGACGCCTGCATCCTCAGGGATTTGTTGGTGCGCCTTTAAGCTTTGAACCCTGGGTCTACCCCTATGCCAACATGTTTCCTCTGCTTTATGAGAGATAATCAACAATTTGAGTGTGGGATGATTTCAGGGTATCCTCAACTCTTTATTTTCTTGTTTGGTATCAGGTATGTCAGCTCGACCTTCTCTGATGCTTATGCCTTTACCTTGTTGTGTCTTCACTATTCTCGCCCTCACAAAACGTACCTCTCCGTGATCTATTTATCCCTCATTGATAATCCTTTCGAAAAAATTATGGCTCCTGTAGTCTGAATAGAACCAAACGACCCACAAACTCATTTAATCCATGATGATGCAACCGATAAGATCGCCTAGGTTGGTTGGTTAGTTTTCGTCCATTCGTTCAAGGGGTTTAATTAGGAAGTGGCCAGAGAATTTTCCAAGACCTTCGATGGCACTAGGGATAAGGTCGGGGATGTCCAGTTCTAGGTTAATGAGGAGTTTATTTCCCAAGCTACTGGCCTTCCTCGTTCARGGGATAGATGGTTTAAAAACATGAGGGTAAGGAACATTCCATGGCGGTCTTTGTTGGCATATAAAAAATCGTAGTATCATATTAATGGTTTTCCATTAGAATTATTTCACACCAGATGGCATGGTCTCTTGTTAATTATTAAATAGTTCATAACCTGTGAGGGACACTATGGTCTAATATTCTATTTTCATATATGATTACTTATGGTTTTCCTAGGGTTTCATTTAGACTTTCCCTTTTATTTACTCAGAAGTTTTCAAAAGATGTCTAAATTCTATCAACACCCAAACCAAAACCTGAAACCAGTCTGTTCCATCATCATATTATTCGTATTCTCGTCAAGTGTCATCTTGCTAGTGTTGGGGACAGTTGGGAAAGTTTCCTAGTAAGAAATCAATTTTTATACCAACACAACAACCCTACTGTTAACATTACTCAGGATGCTGAAGAGATTTTATCTCCTCATACTCTACCACATGAGGTTCATATTGAAATTCAACTCCGCAATGATCCTATTTCGTCATCCGATCATCAAAACAATGCTTTACCTGCAGTACAAACAACAATAAAGAAGAAAGAGTTTGTTCCTAAGAGGTCTTTAGAAACTTTCCTAACTAGTTTGAAGGATCGATTATCAGATTATGTTGATTACCGGTTACAACCTATGTATTCAATGATTGAAGAGAAAATTAAACAACTGAGAAAAGGAATTAGATAGTCACACTAAGCATGCGAAATCGATTTTAGAAACAAGAGGGTCGGTCGTGTTATGTCCAAGATGATTCAAAATAGAAATAGGAAAAAGGATAGCCCAATTCCGACAATCACTATAATGGATCGAGACTCCTCAGAAGACACAAGCTGAATGAAGAGGACAGTCATACCCAGTATGATTTTTTCTCAAATCTAACTCCTTTCCTTCAAGATTGTGAAGGGTTTTTAGGCATTCAAGCTGATCTAAAAGTTGAACTTGTGCAAGAAATACCCTTAGAGACAGACCAACAACATTCAATCCTATATTTGGAACCTGAGTACTGCCATGAATTCTTAGAATGGGCTCAGAGGTATTATGCTGATGTCCCACATTTGCAAATGCACCTAAATTAGGTAACAAGGAAAAATAGAGAACTGGAAAAGGATAACAGGAAATTAAAGACCGAAGCACATCAATGCATATCTCGTGCAAGTAAAAATCCAAAAAATTCTGGAGATATAATCATAAAAAATTCAACAAATTTCAACCTTATTATTGGATTTGAAATGCATGCTTCTTCATTCTCGAATGCTTAATTTGGGCAACAGAATTTTAGTTTCATTTATGTTGAGTTTGTTTTATTTAACATGATTTGTTTTTATTGTTTTTTAGACTAGCTACATAATGAAAGATTCTATAGTCAGTCTTAATTTAGTTAATGAGATTTCTAATTTTATTTAATTTTTATTTTCAGGTCTCCAAATAGACCGATGGATGTTATATGCGCTGCTTAGCCATTGAAGATCATGTATTTCCTGGTTTTCTTTTTTGATTAGTAATGGAATCTATCTCCAAACAATTGACTATTTATTTTTTATTATTATAACAAACTTTGCATAAGTTGTTATAAATATTGTTTTTAGTCCCTGCCAAAGCAGAACTATAGCAATGTGTTTGTTATTGATTTGACATTAATTTGCTTTATATTTTAATTTTGTTTGTAAAATGTAATGTTTAACTTAAAAAATAAATATATATTTTTTGATATAGTAAAAATATTTATTTTTCTCATCTTTAATTGGTTAATATATTTCAAGTCTTATTGTTGCCTTCACGTATTTCAATATTTAAAATTAATTACATAATCAATAACAACAATTCTAATTGGTTGTACAATATATATATAGCACTTAGTACACCACCACAATAAAAATATTTTTTAAAATTTACATTTGCCAATATAGAGGAATAAATGAATAGTGATGTTGATGTTTTGGATGTGTCATATCATAACATATTAAAATATTATATAAATTAAAATATATATTATATATTTTATAATATATATGTTAACACATTAAAATATTATATTTAAAATTAGTTGCATAATCAATAACAACAATTCTAATTGGTTGTACAACATATATAGCACTTATTACACCACCACAATAAAAATATTTTTTTAAATTTACATTTCCCAATATAGAGGAAGAAATGAATAGTGATGTTGATGTTTTGGATGTGTCATGTCATAACATATTAAAATATTATATAAATTAAAATATATATTATATATTTGATAATATATATGTTAACACATTAAAATATTATATGTATTAAAATATGTATTATAATATTATATAAATTACAATATATATTATATATTTTATAATATATATATATATGTGTGTGTGTGTGTGTGTGTGTTACATTGTTTACAATACAATATACATATAGGAGCCAACGACATCCAAAACCCTAACACAATGACCTGGATTAGTCCACAACCCTAATTCCTTAACCGGAAATAAAAAACCATCGACCAAAACCATGTGCCAAAAAACCACCTAAATATGTGACACGTTTCTCGAGGAATTTTTTTTTTCCTAAGGCACGTGACACGTTTCTCGAGGATTTTTTTTTTTTCCTGAGGCATGTGACATGTTTCGTGGAATGATCTTCTGTCTCGTCTACTACACAATAGGGATTTCTGGTGGGCATATCAACCTAGCTGTAACCTTCAAGATTTTCTTGGTGAGAAAGTTGTCACTACCCAGGGTCGTGTTCTACATGGTATGCCAGTGCTTGGGAGCCATCTACAGTGCTGGAGTTGTGAAGGGATTCATGGAGAACGAGTATGAAGTGGATGACAGAGGCGCTAATATTGTGGTGTCTGGGTACCCAAAGAGAGACAACTTGGGGGATGAGATAGTGGGCAGCTTTGTTCTCATTTATATAATTTTCTCGACCACCGATTCCAGGGACTCTCACGTTCCTCTACTGGCGCCACTTCCCATAGGGTTTGCAATTTTTTTTTTGTTTTTTCTTTTTTTTCTGGTCCACCTTGCAACAATTTCCATCACTAGAAATGGCATCAACCCAACTCGAAGTTTGGGAGCTTCCATCATCTACAATAAGGATCACGCTTGGGACGACCATTGTATTTTTTGGTTTGGTCCATTTATTGGGGTTGCCTTGGCTGCATTTTACCATGTGATGATCATTCATGCCATTAAAAGTGCATTCTACCTTTGTTTAGGTTTCTCCCTTCTCTGTGATAATTTTATGTGTTTCCAATATGAATTATTCAATTGGATACTGAAGGACATAATTTTCTTTAAAGTGCACTCTGTTCCTGGCTTTGGATAATTTCTATGTTTTCTACCAGAGGATTAGTTCCATAATTCTTAGGTGCTTTGGTAGAATATTTTCTCCTCACCTTTTCTTTCACATCATTCAATAATCTCAAGAATCCAACATAGTTTCTTATCCTGCCTTGTTGTGTTGTCTGTATAACCGACCCTTGATTTAAATTGGCCTCTTTAACTCCATTGCCCAATGTTTTTTTCCCTTGTTGTTCCAACCAAACCATTTAAAAAACCAACCTCTGTACAATAATAACTAGCTGGAAATTCCCATCAAACAAAGCTATATCAAACAGAGAGAGCCCTCTTTGAGTCTTGGAGGGATAGATCCATGACTCCAAGTGGTTTGATGTTACCTGAGTGATTGCCTCCTCATCCTTGGGAAAATTACAAAGTGATAACACAGTCTGTACAGTGTTGACGTGGTAGTTGAATGTACAGTCCATACGACCGTACAATGATGTGGAAGATGAGTTGGCATGTTGAATGGGCAGGCTCTATGGAAGACAAGTCTATGGATCCAGTTTTGACACATGTGATTTTTTTGGCAAGTGGTATGGTGCCATGTGGCCCAGTCATGGGCTGCCACATGGAAACCCTCTAGTGTATAAAATGGGTGAAGTCCATGGGGGTCGAACCCCCGACCTTCAGATGGAAATATTAGAGCCTTGTCAGGGCCTGAGCTACCAGCCCGCCCACGTTTTATGACTTAACCATATACCATTTTAAAACTACATGAATTTCCATTATTGTTTGGTTGGAAAACTGAAGGGCCAGGGCTAAGCCCCAACACCCGGTTCTTACCACATACCATATGACCTGTCCTTTACCCTTGTCACACGCACAAACTGTTACAACAAAAGTTAAGCCCAGTCACATTGCAATACCACATGACCACGAGCCAATCCGGGAGGAGCTAGCCGATGGCGCATGTAACTGTTAGGTCGTTGGCCACATGGGGCCATACGATCGAGTTCTTCGCCGAGGATTGGGGGCCGATGCAAATGGTCCTACATTTTCACCTATTTTGTGGGATCGTGGCGTGTGCTGGGTTTTGGCATGGAAAACACACAAAGTCCAAGTAAGTCTGACAATGGGTGCAATTTGGCGAACAAGTACAACAAGATTGAAGGGAAAAACTTCCAGGAGGTGTAACTTCTTCATTTTTTTGCCAAACCAGGTGCTGAAAAGCCCATCTAGGGGTTTTTGGACATTCTGGAGCCATTGGAGCATAATGAAAATGATCCAAGGGTAGCTGGACCAGGAGATGTATCCCAAGAGAGGGGTGAACTCCTTTATCATTTGCTGTGTTATGTGTTCATTTTTTTATGGTTTTTATATGTCTGATATGCTGCTCATGATTAAGTAAAAACTCATTAAGCTTATTTTTTAGTAACTTGATCCAATTACCCAAACACATATCATTTTTACACTTGCAATTTAAAATAGACAAGTCTTATTTATTTTTAGATCAGTTGGAAACAAATCCATTTCAATTTCAGATCAGTTGGTATCAGCGCATAGGTTTTTTGAAGGCTTGATTTTTTGCAAGTGTTTGTTTTCTAATGCTTACAAGGTTGAAGTTTACAAGAGGAGAAGGTCAACTTGTAGAGCCAAGTTATCAACTATCAAGAAGGAGAACTATCAAATCACCTCAAGCTTCAAGGAGATATTCACCAAGTATGGCTCATGAGGAGAGTCATGAAACTCTTCCTTTAGAGGAGGAAACTTTCAGAAAATATTTCTATGATATGACTAAGATGGTGAAAGTTTTGTTTGAAGAAAGAAATGCAATATTGCAACATGAAAGCTCCAACCCTCGAAAGGGAAATGGAGACAGTGGTGATAAAACTCCAAAGGGAAATGGAGGGAATGGTGTTTCTCCACGTCATTCACCTCCATATTCCACCTCTTCCACCATTTCACAACCACCTCCAAATTCTCCAAAAGAACATGGTAAAACTCTTTTACAAACTCCTTTGCTTAAGCTTGATATTAATTTTGAATTTCCTATGTACAATGGAGAGGTAAATGTTGAGAAAATGGATAACTGGATTCGTCATATTGAAGTATATTGTAGGATACAAAGAATCACATATGATGAAACTAAGATTGGACAATGCAACACTCATTTGGTGGGAAGCCAAAACTCAAGAGGACATGAAGGAACATGGTAAAGTTTTATCCTCTTGGAATGATTTTGTTGTTTCAATTAAAAGGCAATTTATCCATTAGCATACATGCAGAAAGCTATTATGGATTGGAAAAACTTTAGGCAAGATAACGGGAAAGATGTGCAAAGCTTCACTCAAGAATTTTGGAGAAGAGATTTGGTTTTGGGTATAGATTTGTCTTCTCAAGAAACTTTTCTCAAATACATTGGAGGTTTGGATAGCTACTTGAGGCATACAATGCTTATGTTTAACCCTTCAAATCTAGATGAAGTTTGTGTATAGGAAACTCATTTAGAGGAAAGAGGAAGGAATGAACCTCAAGAGGGAAAAAATAAGTCTTTTAATAATGGAGACAGGGGAAAGAGGAAGTTTGAAGGAAATGGAAATAAAAATGCTTCAGTCAATAAAGAGAGAGATAAACTCTCATGTAAACATTGTTCGAAGGATGGCCATGATGAAGACCATTTTTGGAAACTTCATCCTGAAAAGAGACCCAAAACATTCAACAACAAAGAGAAGCCAAACATTGCTGCAACTATACAACAAGATTTGGGATCTGATTCAGAAGATGAAACAAAAATCACAGTCATGGGTTTTCAATGTAAGAATATTATTGCAAGTACTAGTTCTTCAAGTAGTAGTAGCCTTAATGTAACTCAACATGAAAAGGAAAGAATATATATTTTTCAAATAAGGGTAATTTCAAAAGATACCAAGATAGATACTCTCTTTCATACAGGATCACAAGCAAACCTCGTTTCTAAATACATTGTCAATAAATTGAATTTGGAAACTACTCCACATCCTAAACCTTACCCTCTAGGATGGATATGTGACAATGCCAAATTGCATGTGAAAAGTGTCAAACAGTTGGATTAGGTTAATGTAAAGTTGGTATGGATTGTTGGTTGTCATTGATGTCAACCATTGGAGAGTTATATTGTAGATTGATGTCAACCCTTGGATAAATTCTGTTAGCGAATTCTGGTAGCACATAGGTTTGGGTAATGGACCCAAGGTTGTTTCATGTATAATTGTATAAGTTTTAATATATTTGAAAGTAAGACTATTCTATATGGATAGTACATGTCATTCCATTTCCGGTGGTATTTGAAACATCACATAACTCCTCACGGTTAGAGAGTTATGGCCATGGGAAGTTGGCGAACCTAGGTTTGGGTAATGGACCCAAGTTTGTTTGATGTATAATGGTATGAGTTTTGATATATTTGCAGGTAAGCATATTCTATATGGATAGTACATGTCATGCCATTTCTGGTGGTATGTGGAACATCACATAACTCCTCACAGTTTGAGAGTTACGGCCTTGCGAAGTTGGAGGACTCTCATATGTTGGCTTGAAGCCCCAAAATGTCAACGAAGTCAAAGTGCTTGCAAAGAAGAAATTATTTAAATAATAAAGTGAAGTGAAAATGTCAAAGAGGATTATTTAAATAATAAAGTGAAGTTAAAAAGTCAAAGAGGATTATTTAAATAATAAAGTGAAGTGACAAAGTCAAGGAGGATTATTTAAATAATAAAGTGAGGTGACAAAGTCAAGGAGGATTATTTAAATAATAAAGTAAATGGATAACTTTCTAATTATGGAAAGTGGTTAGAAGTGGGTTAGCCCTAAAATAAGGAAATTGGGTTAAGATGGTTAAAAGGTAACCCCTTGAGGAAGTTGCATGAAAGTATAAATAAGAGGCAA
>SNQJ01S0226269.1:0-14624 GCA_010110895.2 Picea sitchensis | reverse complement strand
TTCTTTAATGTAATGTTATCTAACATAACATAACGCCTCAACATCTCCTCCATACTAAGCTATGTAACACTTGTCTACTCTTAGTGCAATACGTTATTTGTGAACTATACATATATTAAAACCAACTTAGATCCATTTTAACTTAGATCCTATATTAATACATGATAGATCTGATAGATCTACAATTAAGGTGGATCTACACTTGCTCTTAATATATATATATATATATATATATATATATATATATATATATATATATCCCTCGTACATACATCTCAAATGTTTTAACCATAACATTTTTTGTAATATATATATATATATATATATCTCAAATGTTTTAATCATGACAATTTTTGTACATATTAATTATATATATATATAGAATTGATATAAAATTATTTAACTTGTGGTAATTGAAATATTTTTTGTTATTGATTTTTTTAAATGCTACATGTCAAATTCATATTGAGTAGGGAAAGAATTATACATCTCCCTTATCCTTGTAAGACCATATAAAAAACAATATAAATTGTTTCAACACAATCAAATATTGTTTAAAAATATCTAATATTATTTTTTAAAATTTATTTAAAATAAATATTTTTATAATATTTTTAAAGTTAAAATAAATAAATAAAAATCATAAATTCATAATATATCTTTTTATAAAATATCTTAATAACCCAAGGAAATTATCTCACTTTTATTTATTCAGAGTAAAACATTAGCATTTTGGGAATCGTTTTTACATTTCATAGAGGAAACATCAAAATTTCTTAACTAATTGGATGATGGTTTTATTCAAGACATTTAAATTTTCTTCTTTCAACATGATGATGATGATGATAATGATTAAACGTCCACTAAAGCCTAGTGGTGTGTCAGGACGCCAAGAGGGTGAGAAGTGATTACTTGTGATTCTTTAGAATTTTGTTTACATTAACTCTAGAAAAGCATTAAGAGAAGCTTTCCAAGATCACCATACTTTTATTGAGTTAGAGGTTAGGAAGGTTAGTAGTGTGATCAATATTTTGAAAATGAGATCTAATATTTAAAATTATATTTTAAATTTTAAAAAATTAAATTAAAATTTATAACAAGTATTATTGTATATAAAATTTACTAATATATAAACTTTTGTATTTTATAAATTTAAAATCATATAAATAATTAATTAAGCGATATATTTTAATATTTTTATTGTTCAAGAAAGAATAATGAATACTAAAATAATATTCCTCTATAATGAATATTAATTATTACTCTATATTACAATATTTATATTTTTTTAATATTTGTACATATTCACAATATTAGGTATTCTTAAAAATATTTTATTAATTAGCAAAAACATTAATCATATAAACAATTATTGGTATGTAATTCGCCCTAATTTATAAGATCCAAATTATCTCTATGTTTTGACAAGTGTGAGAAGAAAAAAATTACTGCAAATCAAGATACACACATCAAAACTATTTTTCATTAAAAGTATAATCACAATATAAATACAATTACAAGTATCTTAAGATAGATAGTTATCTTAACTACACAATCTAGATAGTTGAGATAATATCTCAACTATCAGTAACAAACTCAAATCCAAACCAATTCTATTGTAAGCATTATTCCAACACCCTCCTATAATGGGTACATTACAAATATTATATCACAATTACAATATTCAAATTCCAACATAGATATTTGTCTTGATATGTCTTCATCGACACTCCTATCCACTCTGAAATATTATCGCATATGCTTTTTCTTCTCCACAAGTTGAGCTTTTCCTTTCCAACTCATTAAGACAACAACATGACCATCGTTGGCCAATTTGTACAATTGGCCTTCGACCTCTGAGGACAATCTTGTCTTGAATTATCCTATGAATACACTATCATCTGTGAGATTCCCCCGAAGGGAAAATTTTGATAGTTATATAGGACAATGATTTGATTACTGAATATTTTTAGCAGTCAATCTTCTAGCCCGACCTTTTAAGCGCTGCCACAATATATATACAAGGATAACACGTAATTGATAATCTTAAACGAAGCACAATAAGTCCTGTGTCGACAAAATGTAGACATAATCAAATCCGTGATACGTTCTCTTGGCGAGAATGTTGAGAACCAGGTTGGATATGTTACTCTGCACATTGATTGGTTATGCATTATACATTTTTACAAATACACATCACACAATAACCCTGCATATATTTAATGTACATGAAACAAACAATTTTGTTGGCATCAAACAAATTATCCCAAATTTGAACCGTGTCATCCTTTGATGCCGAGGGTCGACGAGTTGTGAACAATTGATCTATAGAAAAATATGTGACCTATCCATTGTGTTTACCCATACTATAGACTCCTCCAATTGAGTACTCAACATGAAAATTTAATGAGTTCAAAATCGAGACATTGCTTGTGATTGATACCCTAAATTTTGAAAGATAAACGAAGATTCAAGATGGCTTTACCTATGGATCTTTGGATTGCACCTCTTCTCTTAAGGTCACCTATGTACCAATAATCCCTATCATTACATTGCTTCTTGTTTTAATGACTTTCAAGTTCACTTGCTCTTTTGCCACATAGTCACCGATATGCAGAAAAGGAACATAACAACTCTGTGAGAGCTCTTGCTTCAATTGTGGATCTCTGCACAACAATAACCATAAGCTCTCCTCCATGGATTATCTTGGGGACTCTCTTGCCGGAAGCTCAAAAAACACACACAACAAAAAAATATTGGCATATTGAAGATTCGGCTTGACACCTTCTCTGGACAGCTGGTAACTTAATGGATATTAGATATGGATCTTATCTAAAATCAAACCGGTAGGCAAGGTTCCCCTAGCAGTGATGAAAATTTTATTCTTTATAGAAAATTGATGGCAGGGCAGGCTTCTATTTGACGCTGTCACATGAAATTTCACACCAGGAAACACATAGGAACTCTTCAGTGAATAAACCAGATCACAAGATCGCTATTGGACAGTGGGAAAGAAGCTCTACCACAATTGCATCAATTCACTATCTTCGGATGATTGCTTCCCTCTCTTCTTTGACTGTGAGGATCCTTTCTACTAAAAGTTTCAATGTTGATGTAGCGCTGACAATGATTTTGACAACAATGTATTCTTCTTGGATGATGGATCCTCCACACTCACATATATCCTTCAACAACCTAACTCACACATGCATACATAAATCTTCACACACTTATGGAAAGAAATTCAACACTCACCTACACACACTCACATCTTATTAGGCCCTCTCGTGAGGGAGATAACCCAAAGCGAGTGCTCTGATACCAAATTGCAAATCAAGATACACATCAAAACTATTTTCATTCGTATAATCACAATATAAATACAATTACAGGTAGCCCAAGATAGATACTTATCTTAACTACACAATCTAGATAGTTGAGATAATATCTCAATTATCCATAACAAACTCAAATCCAAACCAATTTTATTGTAGAATCATTCAACAAAATTCTCGACTTTGTGACAGAAGGTTGAAGATGAAAAACACTTTCTCTTAGATTGTCAGAAACATACCCACATTAGATCTCAATTTAAAAATATTTTGTGGTACCAACCTTCCTAACCTTTTTAACTCAACAAAGCTAATCCCTTACCCTCTTAAGGTCCAATAAAACCAGTAAAATGTAATGGGGCGTTAATCATCACATCATCATCATCATCATCATCATATATATTTATTAATGTACAAATTAGTATGATATTAGTTAACAACAAAAGTGAATGCCTATTTGTTAGCATTTCTTAGTATATTTGAACATATTAATAATATTAAGCATTCTTAAAAAACTTTAAAAATATTTTATCACTTAAAAACATTAACCACATAAATAATTATTGGTATGTAAAAATATGATGTATATTTATTAATTTACAAATTAAGATATGATAATAATTAACAACAAAGTAGTGAAAAATTAATATACAAACTAAACTATAATAAATATGAATAACAAAGTAAATGTAAACACTAAACAATAGTGAAAAGTTAATATCCGTATCATTTGTTAAGTGTGGATGTATGAAGAGTGAAATTTCTTGGGGTGTTTTTTAATCATTAAAAATGGATTATAGTTTAGGCCATTGTAATTTTGTTCCGAATTTAATTGTTATTTTTTACGTTTGGAGTCGTCCACACAGCTTTTTGCAAGCATGGGGCACGGGTAAGTCGGGTTGAGAATCGAATTTGAGATCTCCTTTAAATATTTTCTTCATTAACACGACACTTGCGAGTGGAGTCTACACCCCTGCGGGCCAGACACAAATCAAGTTAGTCCTTCTTTATTCCAATTAAATCAAATGCACTTCGAAGATTAATACAAGACATTGTGCATTAAACATTTTTAAATCATTTAACATAGACATAATACATCTATTTATAGATTCTACGATAGTTGTATGTACTTTATCCATATCTTATCAAGTTCATTCATAAAGGGGTTTTTAAATGGTGAAAAATAGGGGTCAATATATTGTAGGTATTGGTGGTGTAAGGTTGAGGGTTATAGGTATTAGGGGTATAAAATGATTTTTGGGAGGTATTTTTCAATATATGGTGAAAGTGGGTTTTTTTTTAATATCCCACAAGTGTAGATGCTATGTCATAGGTTCTCGAAGTGGAGACCCTGTGCTTTATCCATTGACATTGGTTATTACTATGCGTAATATCTTGTAAAATATAGGATCTACTCACTTAATTTTGTTCATTGCATAGTTTTGAAGTCATTGGTAATCTTGGGCCATTAGTTGTCTTTGACCAAGCTAGATTTAGGTCAATTTCACTAGAGAAACTTGTTGTATCTCAAGGCTACAACCCTTTGTTTTGCTAAAAGGAGAAATAAGAACGTAAGGGATTTATTAAGAGAATTGTATACATTAAATATGGCCTTATGGATTTGTGTCCTAGGGTATAATAAACCTTGGGTGGAATGGTTTGAGGAGCACCTTTTTTCCTAAGTGTGGGAAGCACAAGCATGAATTAGCATCATTGGTTGGATTAACTCTCTATTTACAGTTTGTGTGCTCTATAGTGTTTGATAATGTCAAACCTACCTTGGAATCTGTAGGTCATTTAATTAATCCATATTGATGGTATGCTTACCTCAATAGGGAAGCATGCTTGGAGACATGCCTCTCTTCACATATCAAGAAGTGTCAACCAAGGAATTGACAATTTCCATATCTTAGCATTGACATTCCTCAAAGGATCCATTAATCTATGGAAGCAACTATGACTAGCTTAAGCTAGGGGCATTGACATAGTAAGATCCCTTCCTCCATGGGCATGACATTCAATCATTCTAGGTTGATGATGAGTGCTCCAATGATCCTTCTTGTTTGGCGACCTTATCCTTCTCAATGCATTGACTTCTTGTATTCTTAGGGGGGAATAAAGTAGCATTTTATCTTGCAATAGCAATTGTCCCCTGCATAAGGTCGAGGTTCTCCTTATAATATTGCTTATGTTGTGTTGTGTCAAAGTCAAGTACAGTGGGAAAAACCTTTCTAATATTCCCTAGTGTATTGGGTCCTTGGTCGCCACATGTCTAGACTACACCTCTATTCAAATTAGGACCCCCATCGTCTCCCATAGGCCAGGGTTCGTAAACAAATAGGTTAAAATTCCTTTTCCAAACCCAAGCTTCCCATTTCTCTAGAAGTTTCAAACAATGTTTAGTGTTATGGCAAGTGGCTCGATAGTGGCCTCAACTAGGCCTCTTCAGGTGAGGACAACTCCTAAAAATATGACCAGGGTATTCACAATTTTATCTTTGAATAGGTTTTCTTAATACTCCACCTCAACCTCCTCCTTGGCCACTACCTATGGTAGTGTTGACATTACTAGCTTCCTCCACTAAGTTTTTTCAAAATGGTTGGTCAAGGCTTATAGGGATCTATAATTCTCATCTCTATGAGTGTTAGACTAACATAAGTCATAACTCAATGTTACAAGCACAGATGAACATTTCTAGAGATCTGACATAACTGGGTAGGTGTTCATAAGTCCTACAAATCTCATAGATATCATTCTTAGTAAGACCTCCTTGGGAAAGGGCTTGAAGTAGGACTAGGAAACACCCATCCTCTGGGGGCTAGACAAAAGTCAGACAAATGTCCCTCTATCTTGCACATTATGCACCACACTTTTTCTCAACCATCCTTACTTCCAGTTAGCTCTTATATTTTCTCAATCAAGGTGGTTCACTAGTTTTGACATCGAGTTCCCCAAATTTGTGTCAAAAGTAGAAGTGTGACCTAGGTACCAATCATTCTACGATATTCGACTAGTGACTTGATTCTCACATCTTTCCCCAAAGCCTCCCTATGAGAAGGACATATTTTTTCATGAGGGGATTTGGGTCAGAGTTAGTTGTCCACCTATAAACCATTCTTTATGATGAGTGTCATGGATGTAGCTTGTCAGTATGCTCATTAAATCCCATGATATATGGTCATACTCCAAGGAGGTTTCTCTGAAAACCTGCTTAAATTATGTCCTTTATCTTAGTGCAATTCTGATGTTCTATCTTTCACTTCTATAATTTAGCTATGAATGCTTGTATTACTTTGTTGAATGTTCTTAGTACCCATTGACGTAATATAGAAAAAATTCATGTACCATTGTAAGGTGTAGTGTCACAATGTTGTCTAAAATTCAACCAATGTCATATACGATGTAGTATTTTAGGCACTCCATATGGATTTGCATAAGAACCAGTGCTACTTTGTGTCACCATCACCTTTATTGGAGAAATAAAGGAGTTGAAGTGTGCGACCAACTTGCACCCCAACCATTCTAATAAATGGTGTATGGAAGACATCCCTTGTGGCCTAGTTGGATTACCAAGTTCTAAGTACCACTCATAGCAAGATAAGTACTATTATGACTTCTCATACTTTCACTGTATCCAAACTTATCCCTTTTACAATTCATTGAACCTCATAACTTCTCCAAATTGGTAGGTTGCACTATTATATTAAGGTTACTAGAATAGACACGAATGACCTTACTTGTAGAGAGATTCACAAGGGACATGTTTTGTAATGGGATAGCTCTACTATATTTAGGATGTACCATCTCTACATCATTTTATTCCTTCTCATTGAATGTCAATCATAGGACATATGGAAAGACCTACTTAGGTGATTCCTGTAAGGCCTTCCTCTAGGAAGGTGCATGCGACACCTTCACTTGCCAAAGTGAGACACAAAACTTGGGGTTGTGAGACGAAGATGAGTGCACTTCATTGTTATATAGGCACTTAGCTTATGGAAATTGGTGAGTTGAGACAACTTGGGCACCCAATGCACTAAGGGACTGACCACAACACCTTGGCAAGGCACCTTGTAACACAAGCGACCTCATGCACAATTTTGCAGGCATGTGGGTGACTTGTGTCGTGGACAAGGAAAGACAAGTCAAGTCAAGGACTTGGAGCATGAAGGCACTGCGATGGATCAGATCGACTTGTCCATATCCTCAAGCAATTATTAACACTCTCTTGTGTTATTGACACTCACTTCATGGACAAGTCGAGTTGACCAAGTTATTAACACTCTCTTGTGTCATAGAAGTTTTGTAGTAGTGTTTCTTACCTTGATCCATATTCTATCTAATTAAGTTGGAATTAGTGCTATATTTTAGTAGGTTGTTGGTGCATTGTGCCACATCATCACTTGAATTGTTATCTTATCCTTCAAGATTTTGCAGTTCTTACATTTTTTTACATAAAACACATATTCCACTAGGTTTTTCTATGGACTTACCAAATTCATTTCTCATCATGTTGCATTTTCTTTGCAACCCTATCTAGCAACTCCTATTCAACATATAGGTATTATTCTCTATAATTGATGGCATCTCCTCTACAACCCATGATATCTTTTCTATTATTGCACAATGTCTCCAAATCATTGAGAGACACCATACTATTATAATTAGAACTTCATTGCATGATGTTCATGTAGTGTTGGGGACAACTCCTAAATTGGTCTCCACAACATCCTCTTAGGTCTTTTCTCCTTCAATGGATAACCCACCTTTCATCCATTCAAGGGTGATCTCATTGTGTTGTACTCTCAACAATTTTCCAAACACCTCACTATGTTTCTCAAATTTTGAATTGAACTATTAAACGAAGATGAGAAATTCATGCAAAATACTCTTTTATCCTCTTTTGTTTGAGACAAACATTCAATTAACTCTTTTATCCCACACACCTCAACTATGAAGGAGTATCCCAACACTAATTTTTTGGTTCCTTAGGTACAAAATTCATCTCAACACAAGTGCAAGGAAACAATACTCTTTGAACAAATGTTTTAGTGGACGATTGTAAGGTCAGTTCTTCAATAAAGAGGAGTTCAAAATTTTTCTTAGAATAGCTTCAGAGGTTTCCACCCATGATTAAAACACTATAATTTTAGAAGATGTTCTCCCAATCCTAGTAGCAATATACTTTGTTTTCTCTCAATAAAGATGAAATTATGAGAAATTATACTTGTTTTTAAGTATGTAGGTTTTCACGGTTAGTCATAATGCTAGAAAATTTTCTTGGAAAAAAAGAATTGTGTAATTTTATTCCGTTTCCTCCATCCATCCGTCCGTCCATCCATTCCATCCATCCATCCTTCCATCCAGTCAGTCCATTCCATTCCATTCCATCCATCCCTTCCATCCGGCCATCATCCATCCATTCCCCATCATCCATTCCATCCGTCCATCCCTTTCCTTCCATCCATCCATCCATTCCATTCCATTCCATCCGTCCATCCATTTCCATCCATCCATCCATCCGGCTCCATCCGTCCGTCCATCCATCCGTCCATCCATTTCCATTCCGTCCATTCCGTCCGGCCACATTCCTCCATTCCTTCAGTCCATTCCATTCGTCCTTTGCGCGTCCATCCTTCCGTCCATTCCTTCCGTCCTCCATCCATCCGTCCATTTCCTTACCGTCCATCCATCGTCCGGGTCCATCCATCCATTTCCTTCCATTCCATCCATCGAATCCTCGGCTCCATTCCTTCCATCCATTCCTCAGATCCATCCATCCATCCATTTCAAGTAATCCATCCTCACATCCTCCATCCATCCATCCATCCATCCATCCATTCCGTCCATCCATCCTTCCTTCCATCCATCCATTTATCCTCCATTTCCATCCTTTCCATTCCATTCCATCCATTTCCTTCCGTCCATCCCTCCTTCCATCCATCCTTCCTTCCTTCCTTCCTCATCCATTCCATTCCGTCCTCCATCCATCCATCCATCCATTCCATTGCCTCCATTCCATCCATTCCATCCATTCCATCCATTCCATCCATTCCATCCATCCTTCCTTCCTTCCTCCGTCCTCCATTCCATTCCTTTCCTCCGTCCCTTTCCATTCCTTCCTTTTGTCCATCCATCCATTCCATCCATCCATCCATCCATTTCCATTTCCTCCATCCATCCATCCATCGTCCATCGTCCATCGTCTCGGTTTCCATCGTCTGCGTGTCCATCGTCTCGGTTTCCATCGTCTGCGTGTCCATCGTCTCGGTTTCCATCGTCTGCGTGTCCATCGTCCGTCCATCCATCCATCCTCCATCCTCCATCCATCCCGTCCATCCATTCCTCCATCCTCCGTCCATCCATCCATTTCCTTTCCTGTCCGACTCCATCATCCATTCCACATCCATCAGTCAGTTGATTATAGGTTGTATCAACTATATTCTCTTTAAGCCCAACTTTAAGGGTTCTACCTGTTTGACCTACATAATATTCCCCACAAGAACAAGGAATTTGGTAAACTCCTTGGTCAAGCATTGGGTTAGATTTATCTTTGGCAGTTCTAGATAGTTGTTTGAGGGTTTTGTAGGGTTTGAAAAAGGTTTTATTCTTCTTAGCCAAGAGTTTCATGATATGATTGGTGGTTCCCTAGATATGATCACGATATGAGGGTTTTGTAGGGTTTGAACAAGGTTTTGTTTTCTTTTATTTTTCCTATTATCTTTGTTTGTTTTTTCCTTTTTACTTTATGATTTTCACTTTTATCTTTTAGTGTCATGCTTTTCACATTTAGCTATATGATTTCAACATTACTTTTTCCATCTTTATTTTATGTTTAACTAGATTATTATAGTTTTTTAGCTTCTTCTCATCGAAGTTTTCCCTTTTAAATGAAATGTTTTTATTTTTTTTTGTAAATTGGATGTGCATAGAACTTGTGCTAAACTTATATATACCAATTATGTCTCTTCTATACTCATGTATATACATATGATGAAGAATAGAGTGCCCAAAACAAGTGGAACGTGTTCGTCTTAATCTCATGTGATCTTGTCTTATTGTTTCCATGTCATTGTTTTCTCTATTTTTTGTCAGAACACACACTAAAGTTAGTTAAGAGTACAATCTTCCATTCTTGAGAGCAAGTTTGGTGTACTTCTGCTCACCCAAAGGATTTTTTAGTCTCTTTTAACCTTGCTTCACCTTTGGCATGCATTGGTTGGTATTAGAGTATGATTCTTTGAGTAAGGTATTGGCACTTCCTTGTGTCCTAGTTCAATGCCACTACTTCTCACCTTGTTCCATCTCTAGTCTACATGAAAGTGAAGGTGAATTCTATTGGAGGAAGATCCACTAGATTTGGTTCCTCTATGAAAAGTTCTATTTTTTTCTTGAATGAATCTCTAGTCTAGATCTTCCCTTCTTCTTATTTTATGAAAATTTGTGTTGAGAGTCTCCAATTACTACATGAGTTTTATGGATATTAATGTGTTTATCATCCAATAAGGTTGATCAATGACTCCCTCTCTTTTTAAATTATTTGGTACTATGCAGATTAGTTATGCTAGAGTTTTCTCCCATGGCCAAAAAGGATAAATTGAGATCATAGCCAAACATCAAAATAAACACAATCTTTGTGTTTGACAGCTCACTACTTTGGAATGGTGATAATAGCTCTAGAATGGTAAATTATCTTTGCAACTTTAAAATTGCATTTCTTCATCCCTTACACTTAATCCTTTAGATATTATCTCAAGCTAATTTAGTTTCCTAATCCAACATAACATATGGATCTACGTTTGTGATTTTCATCTTCATAAAACTAATGTTTATGCTTGGTCCTAAGCCTCTAATATTCCAAGATAAGATCTTCATATTTGTTACTTAACCCTCAACTCTGAATTTTTAGTGAATCTTTCTATTATATTTGTGTTGCTAGTGACTTCTCTTTTTTGGCCTCTTGATTTTTCAAATCGTTTTTGCAACAATTTTTTTCATTTTTTCCACCTACAACCTCATGGGATGGGAGTTTGAACCTAGTGGGAAGGTAATTATAGAATTAGAATCATCATAAAGAGACTTTGGGAAATATTTTTTAAAATTTCCAAAAGACTTCTAAGGAGAAGTCTATTGAGTGTCTAATTGAGGAGAGGTCATCAACAAAAGGTCTTTGGGAGGAGGATCATGTCAAATGGGACAAACCTTGTATTTTATAAGAGAGAATTCAAATGGAAGGATGGGTCCAAAGAGGGAATATTAAAGGACTTTGAAGAGATTTGATGGAGAAAATATTCTTTGATCTTTTTTTATAACTTCAAATCTATTATTTAATTGAGGATTCTTTCCTCTCTCTTACAATTGATTTTAGTTGAGCTTCTAGATTATCCAATTGTTGATAAGAGCCATATGATTTTTCAATTTTCATAGTCTATTATGAATGTCCATACTAGTAACAATAAACACATTGAAATGAGACTTATTCATAGTCCATGTTTTAGAATGCATTCGACTATGAAATCTTCAAATTTATTTATTTAGAAGACCATTTTCCAAGTCAAAATTTGGCACAAAAAATCCTTTTGCAAGTAGTTATTCCTTGCCCATGGGAGTATAGTCTAGTGGCAATCAATGAGGTGATTGGGCTTGTATTAATGTGGAGACCTAGGTTGAAAACCCCTTCAGTGGATTTGGATGAGGTTAGGTGCAAGCCCTGGGTGACTTTGACAATATATATGCCCCCCATAGCATGGCAGTGCTTGTAAGTGTTTTTAAAATTTATTTCTAAAAGCGTGAATGTTCTTCCACTTTTTGAATGATGAGTCACATCATGAGGTGCATAAAGTATATTATTATATGGAACATTCCTATCATTTGATATTATACAAGAGAATGAAATGTAACCGAACCTAGGCACAAAATTTAGAGAGTGACTCCTTGATAAGATCCACAAAATTCAAGATCCTTAAGTCAAGATAAAGGCCATTGATCCCCATAAACTAACAGTGTCCTTCAAATATTTTCCATCTCTACATTATCTCAAAAACAAGAACAAAATATCCTCTTCAATGGATATTACCACCACAACTCCCACAATTTTGGTTTCCTAATCCTTTTAAATTCATATTATAATGGTTTTTAGTTGGGAGCTAAAGAATATTGAACTTATCAATCAGATCTCTTTGATGGAGTCTAGCCACATATTCCTCATTGATAATTGGACTTAAATTCATACTTCACATAACTTTGAGTGGTTGAACAAACATTCCTCTATCATTTTGTTTTGACATTTTGCTTTGAAAATATATTAGATCTTTCAAATGTCTTGACTCTCATTATGAAGTGTTCTCAAGTTGCATTATTTCTCTTGTAAATAAAGGTGAGGGTGTCATCTTTTTGGTGGGAATACCATAGATGAATCTTGATAGAAACAAATTGCTCTCAACAATAGAGATTATATATATATATATATATATATATATATATATATATATATATATATATATATATATATATATATATATATTTCTATCATGTGGACTTTCTATGACAAGGTGAGTAAGGAGATATAAGATCCATAAATAGTTTTAATCAAAAACCCCATAAAAATAATGGGACACAACCCCTATATGTATTCCATCTTCCTTTATCATACATGGACAGCACAACCTCTTTCCTTATATTTTTGTTTTATATGATTCTACTGTAAAGAGTATATAAACATGTACAAAACCTCCGAGTAAGCAAATCTTGTAACAAGTAGACCCTTTTTCCAGCCACAAGTTTGATAAGAATTCAGCAAAAAATTCAAGCATCAATAGAGTTCTACCACGATTCAAGATTTGTGCATGGTGGGGCAATGTTATTAGGAGTTTTGTCCAATTCTAATCAACCCAAATTGTCAAAAAATCTATCAAAGTTCTAGATATATGGGAAATTTAACTTTTTGTATCACCAAATTCTAAGAACTAGAGGGAAGTTTGTTACAAGATTAGATGGCTCTAAATATCTATATATCTATTAAATTACATTTTTTGGTGTGCAATATATGTTTTTGTTATTTCTTAAAAGTAGTCTTTTCAACCAAATAATTGTATGAAGATATAAAAAACAATTTTCTATTATAATTTTTAAGAACCAAGTTTTTTGAAAAGGAAGATTAACCAAAAACTAGAATCCCAAGCCAATCCATCTTGGAAGACGTTGTCACCTTAGACATGATACTCTAAATAAATGGTAAATAATAAATTAGATCAATTATGTAATATATGTTTTGGATTTATGATTGTTAATTGGATGTAGCTAAAGTGGTTGTGAGGAAAAGTGTTCCTAAATTCAAATCCCACTGTGAGATGTTTTCTCTTAGTGAGTCTATTGTTGAAGAGCTATAAATGATCTATTCATGAGTTGTTGACCTGACCTCATGCCTTGAAGAATCTAAGGTTTACCCTTGGGTACCATCCTCAAAATGAGAGGAAGTGTCTAAAGAGTTTCTCCTAAGATATATTACCTAGAAAAAAAAAAAAAAAAAAAAAAGAATTCTAGATTTATGACTTGTATATCTTTATCATAGAAAGAAAAAAAAAAAAACATATGGGTCTTGGTTGGTACTCCCTTACCAAACAACATAATACTCTAAATAAATGGTAGATAATAAATTAGATCAATTGTGTAATATATGTTTTGGATTTATGATTGTTAATTGGATGTAGCTAAAGTGGTTGTGAGGAAAAGTGTTCACCCTCCCCACCTAAATTCAAATCCCACTATGACATGTTTTCTCTTAGTGAGTCTATTGTTGAAGAGATATAAATGACCTATTCATGAGTTGTTGACCTAACCTTATGCCTTGAAGAATCTAAGGTTTACCTTGGGTACCATCCTCAAAATGAGAGGAAGTGTCTAAAGAGTTTCTCCTAAGATATATTACCTAGAAAAAAGAATTAAAAAAGAATTCTAGATTTATGACTTGTATATCTTTATGCGAAAAGAAAAAGAAAAAAAAAAAACATATGGGTCTTGGTTGGTACTCCCTTACCAAACAATCTACCATGATTTTTGGTTTATATAACGAATGTACAACAGACCCAATGAATGCAAGATTTGGTTGGAAAAATATCTTCATTTCACTATTTTTAAGTTACATAATAATATATATTTATGGTACAGGATTTTGAAGGACTGGATACCAAAGATCAATATTTATATTTATAGTACAAGATTGGAAACTAAAGACCTAAATAAATCTGGAATTTCTTGTAAATTTAGTCTAAAATAAATTAATTTATTGAAAAT
>SNQJ01S0226267.1:0-14624 GCA_010110895.2 Picea sitchensis | reverse complement strand
TTTAAAAAGATTCTTAGAAACCATGAGGAGTTAATAAGTGGAACAAAACCTCTATATTCTTCGTGACCTCCAAGATGCATCAAAACAAATATCAATGCACTTCCCATACTGCAATAAATATGAATACCCTTGTCCAACAGAAGAAAAAAATTGATGAGTTGGAGGTTGACCTTGTCCAATAGAAGCAAAAAATTGATGAGTTGGAGGTTAAGTGCAACATGCCAAGAAATATGGTTATCAACTTGACTGGCAATCAACAACCTCTAATCATAGAATGACTACAAATTTAGTCCAGGCAGAGTTAAAGGAGGAAGACGCAGTGCATCTAGAGGGTATGGATCTTTAGAATGAGAATTCTCTTCCTACCAATCATGGGTAGGAAAAAGTAACCAACCCTTATTTTTTCACATAATTTAAATGTTTACTAAATAAACTAGAATATTAGGAGTTTTCTTTGAGTTATATACTTGCAAGTTTTATAGAAAGAATTATTAGGATGTAATATTGTAAACTGGTATAAGTTTTCCTTTGAAGTTTAGGAAAGATATCTATCATGACTAAAAAATCTAAACAAATGCTTTTGTAATTTGCTACATGTTTTATAATATAAGTTTCCTAATTTCCATATATATGTGTCTATGTGAGAGAAAGAAAGAGAGAGAGTAACATCTCATCAAATATAAATTACTAAATGCAATATCTATCATTAGTACAATGGATATGTCGTGCCTAATACATGATTGTTTTTTAGGACCCCTTCACTAATTAATAATTTTTATTTTGTTTTGATATACATGATTATAGTTTATATCATCTAAATGTTTTGTTTTTTTTGTTTATTTATCAAATTTTTAAATAAAATTAAATATAGAAATAAGAAAGAGCAACCATAAATAAATACAAATACTTTATTGTGTCTAATTTATTTAAAAAGCAAAATATTTAATCATCCAAATTCATAATCTAATTGATTGATTAAAAAATAGAAAGAAGCAAATAAAAATCTTTAAAATTTAAGATAAATCTTTTTTCTGCAAGTTTTTTTTTTTAAATAGTTTTAATTATAAATAATTATTTTATAAAAAAAAAAAAAAAAAAAAAAAAAAAAAATAAATTTACTAAATTATTAGGTATGGATTTTTATTTTACTTTATAATTGTATGGGATGTTTATTTTTAAAATTTAGAATAAATCTTTTTATAGGTTTTTTAATTAATTTTATTATGAATAATAATTATTTTTATAAAACTTTTAATATATATTATAGTTATCAAAATTAATTTTATTATTATTTTTATAATTGTATGACATTAAATGTATAATAAAAAATCTTTAAAATTTAAGATAAGATTTTTTTTTTTTAATTTTAATTATAATTAATTGAATTTTTATAAAACTTTTAATATATTATGGTTATCAAAAATAAATTTACTAAAATTGTTTATTTGCTTTTATAATTGTATAAAGGTTTATTTTAAGAATTTAAGATAATTTTCTTTATAGGTTGTTTTTTAATTAATTTTAATTATGAATAACTATTTACATAAAACTTTTAATATATTAGTAAAAACAAATTTATTATTTTCTTTTATAATTGTATAACATTAATTGTATAAGAGGTTTACTATTCAAAACATTAATTGTATAAGAGGTTTACTATACAAGTTAGGTAGATGTGTAATGTGTTACATAATTTTAAAAATAAAAATAAAATTCTAATAAATTTTAAAAGCAGAAATTAAAATTTAATCCCTCTAGCTTATAGATTTATGGTTAAACTATATAAGCTATCTTTTAATAAAGTTTGTTTATTTCTAATAATCATTTATATTATATAATTTATGGTTGTCAATGTGCCCAAATACATGTATACTTGGTTGTAGTTAGGTGAACATGGTATTAAAAGAATGAATAGGTTGACTTCTACACATTCGGCTTAGAGGTTCATCCAGTCTCCACATTGATTGATACACTCAATATTCCTGAATTTGTTTATAGGTTTTTAAATATAGATTTATTGGTTGCTAGCAAGATATATTATAAATTAAGAAAAAAAATAGCATCATTAATTCATATTTACATATAGTTCTTAGATCTTAAGATGACTTCACATTGACTAATTGTGCATCTTGCTAGCAAGATATAATTATAAATTAGAAAAAAAACCAACATCATCATTGATTCATATCTACATATAATTCTTAGATCTTAAGATGAAGTTGATGATAATAGAGTAGTAACCAAGACTTTTACATTTCTATCATGTAAGAACCCTCGCCACTATCTTTGTATATAAGCGTTCTAAAATCTTAGTAGATGAAGACTTATCTCAACCACCATGTCATAGCTTGACTTGCAAGTGAATGTCATCACTTTATACTAAGTTGTAAAATTAAACATTGAACTTGTTCAAAAATGATGTCATGTATCTGTGGATGTGAATGAAAGTTTGCCATGTTGGCTTAGTTGTTGGAGGTTATGGAGTAATGTGACTCAAGTAAGGAAGTCGTGATCTGACATATCATGATCTTACTTATGTAGACATGGTGGTGGAAAAAAGAGTGTTAATCCAACACAAAAAAATATTAGCTATAGAGCTTCCACTTGAGATTTGCATTAAATGAAGTAATTTCTTTTTTTTAACAAAGAGAGTTATGTCTTACTAATTCTATCGTGGTGGATTTAATTAGAGATTTCTAATTGGCCTTAGACAAAGAAGTAAAGTTAGAAACACATTTTTTAGTCTTACAATTATATAGTGGTGGATTTAATTAGAGATCGCTTATTGGCCTTAGACAAAGAAATAGAGTTAGAAACACATTTTTTAAAGACAATCTTTGTTTTACATTATTAATAAAAATATATGTACATGGATTGAAAACTACAAAAAACTTCAGGTAAGCTTATACGTGAATATGTAGGTGGAAGGTGGCACGAATTAGAACCCCATCAAACTAAGTAAAGTTGAAAAAAACAAAGTATTTAAATACATGATGAATTCCCATTTTTCCATGTAAGCAGAAATCTGTTACAACAAGTTGCCATGCTTCATGAACCATAATGACCCCATTGGAGATTGTCACCAAAGAAGGGAGACTTCAAGTGATGGAGATAGGGTGAACCTAACAACAAAGGTTTGAAGCCTATTCTCAAACTAACCTTGAAAAAAAGACATAACCAAAGCATGCATTTTACTATTTTGTCTTTATAACAGAAAGGGTGCTTAGGTTGAGTAACTTCTAAGTACTTCAGTTTTTGTTGAGGAGAAGGCCCAAATTGAAGGACCAGGAAAAAAAATAGTTCTTCAACTCATGATTTCCATGCATATTGAACCAAAATAACCTAGTGGTTTCTTAGAAGAAAGCCTCCACACATTGTTTAGTCAAACATTTAACACCATGATCCGGATTTTTGAGCGAAAAGAAATGAAACCACGGTTATAATATTAACAGGCAGGTGAAAAATGCTTGAGAGATACAATAAACTTGACTTCTATTAAATAAGAAATATGTTGAAAACTATAAAATGCAAAGCCCTGAAAACAAGTTGCTAGAATGTTGGCATCTTATCTCACGAGAAGAGATGTCATACGCTCATTCGCAAAAGATGAGTACAATGAGGCTCTAAAGGCATTTTTACAATAACATAAATTCCAAGAACCTAGACATCCAAAAACATAAAACTAGGAGATGAAGCGCCAAAAAAACATGTGGGCCCCATTTGGGTAAATTAGTACATCAACTTCTTGGGATCATAATTTTTGCATACAATCTTTATTTAGAGCGCATACGATAGCTCGTTGGAAGGTATTGACAAGGAGATTCATTTGTAATGGATCAATTAAAACTTTTGGCCATCATTTAGGTGCTCGATTGTGAAAATACATCGTTTGGGCCCTCAAAATGGCCTCGAAAGTTTGGCGAAAAACTACAACAATAGTAAGTTATCAAAAAACTATTTGGAGCTAGTTGGAAAAGGTGGGTGTACACCGAGATCCTCTGGATCAATCCTCCCCCCTTAATATGCAATGATTTCCATTGCATTGAGTGCCCACATCAAGTAAGAAAATTTCTGCTAAATTTGGCCCTAGGTTAGCCACTTTCCTTGGTCGCGAGGAGCTTCCACTTTGACCGCGATAAAGTTGGATCCCTCTGGCGGCGAAGTACCATGACATACGTCCATGATCGTCGATTATGAATGTATTTGGAAAATTATGAGGAATTACATTAGCTGGTCGTGAAACGCCATTAACTTCCTATATTAGTTTGGGTGTTGGTTAAAAGTTATGGAGTCCATTGGACTCGACATTGACCTCCCCTCTATATAAGCTTTAACAAAGTGCAAACAACTGACGTGCCACATTATATGTATTATCACATATATGGGTTTATATCTATATAAATTTGATTAATGTTGAATATGGCGATTAGAGCTGGGGCTTGGCCCGATATGTCGCATATCGATCCATATGACTACACTCTTATGCGCATTTCTGAGGGTTTATAAACTTGGCGGTTATGGTGTTATATGACAATGGTTGCGCATACCATATCTTGTGAGAGTTGGCTGATGATGAGGACAGGAACACTCTTGTTGGTCTTCAAAGGAGAGCTTGTAACTCTTCAAATTCACCTCCTCAAAGAAGCAATAAAGGTGAATGATGTTCAAGGTATAGTCGCTTATCATTCGGTTGCCTTTGATTATGTTAAAGCATGATAAATTTGTATGTAAAAATGGAAGAAAGAATCCATGCACATATTGTGATTTATATAACCATCATGTTTCAAAATGTTGAAAAAAGATTGACCACATTTGAAACTTTGCAAAGCAAAGACAACATGAAAGAGGATGCAAAAGATTTTCACTCATTGTCAGAAGAGGGGTCATCATTGACCAATGTTGGACGTGCATCCAACTACTCATCCACAACACAAGAAGAAGTTGGATAAGGATTGGCAAGAATGGAAGGAGATTCCATCATCGATGTGGTCAAGATGATTCACAAGAAGAAAATTTTCAGCAGAAAAATTCGTGGAAGGTTGCTTGGTAAGAAATTTTTGGATTTCTTGAGCAAGTAAGGATTGCATTTTAAATTTGTAAATGCACTTTTCAGCTTATGTGTGCATTTATGTTGAAGGTATGATAAGTTGCAATAGTTTATCACAACTTGTATGATGCAAGTTGCGTGTGAATGCAATTCGTTTTGAAGGTATTCTTGTTTGTTGCACAACTTCGCTAGGAGGATGTAAAGATGGATATGATGTTCACTTGTTCTTGCCATTTATCTTTTTCATATTCAAATCTTATGTACCCACATGTTTTGGGTTTATGTACTTAAGTTTGTACTAGAAGAGGAGAGTTGAAGAGTCATACACATGCATTTGTTTTTATGTATGTGTAGCAGTAAACTGGTGATGGTTCATCATGAATGATTCATGATTGTAACATGATTGTAACATGATTGTGTATCATGTATGTCGACTTATCAAATTGGGAAGGTGGATATGTTTCAAATGAGTCACCGACTTGTGTGATGTTGTTGTCTTGGTGATTATGTTGTGTCGATCATGTTGTTTTGACTTGTGTTTAGTCGATGGTGTTTGGTGACTTGTAAGTTGATTTTGAGTACACCAAGATGTGAAAAGCACCATGTTCTTTGATGAAGTAAAAGATGCGACAATTTGTTTTGAGAAAAGAGAAAAAGACTTTCTTGGCATCATTTTGATCTTGTATAGAATTTGTTTTCAAGATTGATGGTTTTTCTTAGTTTGTGACAAGATGTCGCAAGAAGATTTTTGCAGCCATTGGAGAGATAATTATGTTGACGTCAAAAAGTTCAAAAGAGGGACTTGATTATCAGTAGGAAGGTTGAAGTCTTCCAAGCATAGAGATAATAGTGGGTCAGCAACAACCATAGAGTAGTGGTTGAGGGACATAGTTAGTTGCAGTGCATGGCATGTCAGTGTATTCAGGTGATTGTCGAAAAGTTTTTGATATAACTTGAAAGAAGAGGAGTATTTAATTTAAGATAGATAATCATAAGCTTTGTGGGTCCAAAAGCCTTCCCGGTGGGGAAAGGTGTGATCAAAATTTGGACCGGGGATCAAAATTTAGCTCAAATTCAACGTCACGAATTTCCTCCAAAGCGAATGAGCATAGCCCTCGTCATCCCACCGACCATGCCAACTCATTTTGGGTTCAAAAGCGGATACGTCGGGGAGGCGAGAGATATCCGCGATTTTGTTCCGAAGATCGTCAAAGTAGAAAAAAAGGATCTTGAAACATGGCATATCCGTCACGATGACATGGAAGATGAATGGAAAAGAGGTACGACACCTAGCTGATGGCAGGTGACATGGAATTCATTTATTGGCAGATTTGGGTGAATCTGTTTGTGACCCGTGGCATGGTATTTGGCAAATAATGAGGGTCTTGGCGTGGCTTCTAGTCATGAACATACGTGGCACCACGCTATTGGTTTTGGTGTTGGTTAAAAGTTATGGAGTCCCCTGGGAATGCGACACCGTGACCTCCACCTCTATCTAATCTTTAACAATGTCCAAACAACCAACGTGCCACATTATATGTCTTATCACACATATGGGTTTATATCTATATAAGTTTGATTAATGTTGAATATGGCAGGGGGTCAGGCTAGGGCTTAGACCCAGCTCGCGGTCGCATACCGATCCATATGACTACACTCTTGCATGCATTTACGAGGGTTTATAAACTTGGCAGTTACGGTGTTATATGTGACCGATGGTTATACCATATCTTGTGAGGGAGTTGGGTGGGTATTACAATGGAGTTAGCCCCGAGTTTATGGTTTCGCATATGACCACATCTGAGGAGAGGCGTGGGGTTTAGTTTGGTTTCTCAAATGGATTTCCCTAGCAATCATTAATGCGACACTTGGCATTTTTTTCGTTGGTTTAAAATCTTAACCATTTTTGTTCGAGCGCGCAGTCGTATGGAGGAACCATGTGACCGTGGCCTTCGCGGTTAGGGGCTGGGCGCGCACTATCCATCCTATATTTTGGACCATTTTCGGTTATGCGCATGTATTGGGTTTAAGCACGTGCTTTGGAGTGTGTTCTTGGTTCCACGTGCGGGGAGTTGTGTTTTGGCGAACCGAGAGACAACAAGCTTGAAGGAAGAGAAATGAAGGAGGCCTATCTTCCTCATTTTTTGGCCAAACCAGGTGCCGAAAATCTCAGTTAGGGGTTTTTGGATGTTGTGAGTCCATTGGCACTATTTGCATAGCCATTTTAATGCGCCTAGCACTACTTGGGTTTTTTAACCATTTAAGTTTCAGCAAGCTCTAGGGGCTTGAAGCCCTCATTGATTGAGGAGGTGTTTTGGTGAGTCCAAATTTGTTTCCATTATTTGAATAGTCATTTTTGGCTAATTTTTATGCTCACGAACACATTGGGACGGACTTAGAGGCTTTTGAGGATTTTTACATGTGTTTTCAAAGAGAAGCTTAGGGGAAGCTTATGGCCACATGTAGGGTCATGCGGATGAGCCATGATCCGTTTTTTTTTTTTTTTTTTTTTTTTTTTTTTTTTTTTTTTTTTTTTTTTTTTGCATTTTTTTTTTGCATTGGAGTTGAGCAGCGGCTTGTAAAATAACTTTTGATAAATTAATCCCAGAGCCAAGTCCATTAATGGGCTCAAAGGAGATGTAGCGGGAGGGTGAAATCCTTTATCATGTTGTGATTGTTACGAGTTTGATGGTTTATTTTCTAAAATTTATGTTGTTGTGTATTTATTTAAAATACATATTTAACCATTTAAAAGAACATCACACATGAACATTTAAAACATAAACTTAGACATGAATTCATCTTGCATATTTTAACACATGAAGCAAAGGTCTTGTGAAGTTTTATTTTCATGAGTAGAGGGTGCTTGCATAACAGTCAATATATTTTCAGATCACCACCTAAGAAAAATACAAACAACAAGAATATCCTATCACACCTAAATATTTGTCCTTTGATCTTGTTGGTTGTTACTTCCTTTGCTGCCCCTTGCTCCTTGGACCTTGCCCCCACACACTTGGATGAAAGTCCTTCTCACCCAATTCAATGAGATCTCACTATCTCATTATGTGTGTGTGTGTGTGTCACCTCCTCTGATTAGGTTGCCTTTATAATCTTCATTTACCCTAAATCAAAACCCTAGATCTCAAAGTGATCAATGGCTAAGATTATATCTCACATTCACTTTATGATATAATGGCTGAAGTTTAATTTAATTAAGTCACTAATGCCAAATACTTAGGAATTTAGTTAAATTGGCTTCGCGTCCAAAATTAAAGAGATTCCTTTAATAATCACTTTTATTGAAGTCTCCTTAAGTCCTAAGAGTTGATAGGGATGACTTATACATTTTAGACATGAAACCAATGTGGAAGTACCCGTCTGATACTTCTAAACATAAACATTGTTTTTAATATTCATTTTATTAGTTTTCCAAGTCCCCCTTTCAAGTTTTAAGCATTTGGGGGAGATTACCATTACAGGGGTGGGGCTCAAGTTGGCATCTGGATTTTGAAGTTGGCCATTTATTATCCCATTTTTATTTCTTTCTTTTTTTATAACATTATTTATTTTATTTTTATATAGCAATTGCATCAAGCTTGACATTTCTAGCCCTTCTCATAGGAGGATGAACCACGGGTCCTTTTGGGATACATGTAAAACCATTATCGAAGTCCAATACAACGGTTCCGGGATGATAAGTGTTAAGTATGGAGGGAATGGAATGTTACCCACATCAAGGTAGCCTAATAGTACCGATGTTTCCAAAGAATGACAACACTAAACTAGGATAACTAATAATGACCACCAAGGTGAGGGATAGAGCTCTGGGGTTTTGTTTTCCTAGAAGGTTTGACGTAGGCTTTTGATTGGATAATTCTGGGGTTTAATATTCAAGTCTTCCATTGCTCTTAACATCCTTTCAAACCACATGAAACCAACCATAGCTTACTCAGAAACCAAACAAAAACCATAGCAGTGAGTTTGGGGATTCCTAATTAGTGAAAGCACCCTGACCTAAGTGTTTGAGAGTCAACACCTTGAGAAAAAAGAATATATAATTTACTTCTGAGAAGTGGGAAAAATTATATACTTGTTGAAATGCAGTAGGTACATTACACATTTCAGTTGTCTTTGCAATCCTATCTGTAACTCTGTTTTTTCTTGGTATTTAGTTTGTTTGGCTCTTTTTGTGACAGTTTTGGAAATAGCTTGCATATAGTGTTTTGGTCAGAAGTACTATGTGGAATTGGGTAGTCTCTTTAAAGTCATTGTACAATAACAATAAACTTTTTTTTAAATAGAAAAAAGTAATTCCTGCGTATTGTTCTGAGAAATGTATGTGAAGAAGATTATATTTTTGGAATGGTTCTCCATATTTTATAGAATTGTAGCATCGATAGACATTTATCTTAGCTGTCTAAGAAAACTTGTCTCATGTAAATCACATTCAAATAAATTGCCAATAATATATATATATATATATATATATAATCAAAATTCAATCTATGGAATAGTCTAATGGTCAATTTAAGAAACATTTACAAAGTAAATAATAATAAATTTATTGACATGTTGCTTTGTTTAGAAGTGAAAGAAAGGCTCTGAGGCCTCTAAATCCAACGAACAATGCTCATTAAAAGTGTATTGCCCCCCATAAATCTTTCATGTGTGATGTTGCTTACTATCTAATACATATACTAATAAATTTATATTGTTTGATTGAAACACATATTAGTACTAAATTTATATTGTTGCTGAAATGTGCATCGACACATAAATAAAACTAACTAAATTCTTGGGCACATTCTTGTTTTGGAGCCCAGGAGCCTTTGAATCCGACAAACAATGTAAATTAAAGTTGTGTTATATGTTAGATTTTTAGCTCATTCAGTGTCTCAGCTGTGGCTATATGTATTAGGCGATTTCGTGGAAATCTTAATCCTTGGTCTGACCTTAGTTGTCTCGACCCCCTAAGTATCTTAGGAAATCCCAGCAAATATTCTTCCTTTAGTGGATTGTGGGGCCAAGGAGGGAGGGCACACCTCAAAAGGTGGTTGAGTTCTTTGTGGGACCTTATCAAGGGGGGAACACCACTTAGTGGAGAGTGGGATCCAGCCCAAAAGGGGTGCCCCAATCCCATCCATTGAGACCCAAGGTTGGACACACATTTCAAGGCAAATGGAGGTTGATTAAAGGATAAAAGAAGGGCCTGAGGGTAAAGAGGACACGTTCTCATTTTTTGGGTTGAACAAGTGAGATGAAGAGGGAGTTGTGGAGCTAAGTCATTGTTGGCTAAGGAATAAGACAAGAGAAGAGATGAGATGGGCACTTTTTCTGGGAAAAATCTACATAGAAGAGAAGGGAGAGAACATAAAGCACTCATACAGTGAAGAGGAGGAAGTACATATGGGAGCCGTGAAGCTTGAGAGGAAAATGAACAAAAAGGCCGTACTTCATCAGTAACAAGAGGCTGAAAATTTGAGGCCAAACAGGCTGATTTTCTAAGAAAGAGAGGGTCATACAGGCCATACGATACAAGGATGTACAGGTTGTACCTGACTGGGTTGTACAACCTCTTCTTGGTTGCGTTGTACTGCTGATTAAAGGCTAATTTTATATGCTACTTTAAAATTCCCCGAGTTTTTTCTTTTGTAATTTCCTCTTTCCTCTGAAGTCAATAAAGCCCCTCTTTGCTAGTTTTTCTCTTTTATGGTTCCCCATAGGGTTTCGAGTACATATGTGTCTATGTGAGCATGTTTGGTATATTGTATGTTTTCGGTGGTTTTCCCCACACTTTGGGTTTCCGAGGTACATATGTGTCTATGTGTTTTTTTGTTTGGTATATTGTATGTTTCCATTGTCTAATTTCTGATTTATAACTCAGATGTAAATTAATTACATAATTTCCAGATTTAAATCAACTAGGAAATTTCTCAGTTAACATAAATTAATGGCATTAGTTTCTGTGTTGAGTTATTCAACATTGTCCCATATAAATTTTGTGTTATGCAATGATGTTGCATTAACTTATAAGAAAATGATGGTTTCTTATTTCCCTAATAGATATATAATTATTTCTACAATGATATCGTTATTTCTTATGATATGTATGATAGTTGTTGACTTATTAAATTAATCTTGATCCCCAAAAACTTAAATCATACAAAATTACCATGGCTATGTTGTTTTAATCAAGTTAATTGATTGGATTGTGTAACTTAATCTATACACACTAAAAGTTGGCACTAGTTATATGTATCTTAATTTTTAAGATTCTTAGGCATAGGGAGCTTAGTTTAATTGGGATGACAAAAATGATGAACAAGTTTGGAGGATTTTTTGTATTTTCTTGGTTTAGTTCTCTCTCCCTACTCAGTGACTTAACTATGATCAAACTATGATTAAAGTTTTGTCACGGACATGATATCTTTGCTTGAAGTAGAGGATTTAATTTTCTACCCAAAACCTGAAAAGAATAGGTTCTCTCACATTGATGTCAATTATAAAATTTTCTACAAACAATTTGGAAATATATATTCTCTACTAACTTGATTTCTTTGCATGAAGCACATTATTTGATTTTTGCTTGAAAGTCAAGAAAGAATAAAATGAAATAAACAAACCAAAGTGTAGATTAGTTAATTTTGACCGAGTCTCAATAAACATAAATAAATTTAATAATTTCCACAAATATTAATTCAACCATCAAAACTTTAAAGGTGCATACACTCTTTTACTTTTTAACACTTTACTACTAATAAAATTATAACTAGTTTTCACAAATATTCATTCTACCATCAAAACTTTAAAAGTGCATACACTCTTTATCTTTTAAAGTTTTGCTACTAATGAAACTATAACTAATTTCTACAAATATTCATTCTACCAACAAAATTTTAAAAGTGCATCCTCTCTTTATCTTTTAAAACTTTAAAACTAATAAAAAACTATATCTGAATTTGTATCCGTGTACTTCCATTTTCATTAGCTATTAATCCTGATGAATGACACTTCAAATAAAACACATTCAATTAACAATGACAGTACTCACAGTTACAAATATCACTCCTTCTCATAAATATGCCTCCTATTTAGCATATTGACAGCATATTGATAACAAAAAATGGCACTCCAGCATTTCCACTGCCACCAACAATCTGTTGTTATATCCAGTAAGAATATCATTTTTTTTCTATCCATGTGAAAAAAGAGAGAGAACTTAACATAGAAAAAATATAGCTAAAACATTTGTGATTATTCTTTCTTCCCACTAGTAACCAAAATAAGTTGAGAGGCCACTTTAAATTTCTTTGAGTAATTTGGGATCAAAGATTTTCATAAAAATCGTGACTTTATCAATAACATTTTATGTTTAGTCAAATGAAAGGCAGAGCCAAGAAGATTAATGATCTTGCAAGTCAACAAGATCTACTATGTATGAAACTCTATAATGAATGGTTAAAACACAAAGAAAGCCACCAAAACCGACACAAACATGCGTACAAATTGAAAATTTGACAGCTCAAAATAAAAAAAAACACTACACAAAAAAATACAAGGAAGAGAGAAAATTAAGATGGATGTGCTTTTTCACACATCTATATCCAACAAAACAAAATAATATAATGTAATGAGTATGTATGCATTTGGTGAGACTAGAAAAAATCATACTTCATTTTAATTATTTAAAGAGAGTAGGCATGCATATCCATTTGCAATATATATTAGAAACATACATTATAATTAGAATATTATTATTTGAGTTTCAAATTACTTAGGAAATATGAAAACATATACTTATTAATTACTATTATTGCAATACAACATTAATACAACATTTATATGTATAAAACAATTAACAATAAAACTTCATACTAAATTCTTTCATCAATTTTGTCCAAATTTAAATTAATAATGCTAACCAAACCAAAAACCCAAGTAACTTTGCTAACCACATTACAAATAAGTCTTACAAATTACTTCAAACCTCACATCTATTTTTTATCATACAATTCTAATGCAAAATTAACTTGAATTAAATCACCTAGATCGTAAAATTAATTATAATAATGTGACATATACATATTCACTAACACCACAAAATTAATTATAATATTGTCACATATACCTATACAATATTGTTTAAGAGCATCACCATATTTAATTTGACCAGTACAAATTAAGAAGTAATTACATGGGAAATTAATATTGATCTGAACTCAGTCATTGCAATTGCGTGAAATGAATGTCTAGTAGTTTATAAGTCCCATTACAAAGTGCAAATCAATTAGTAGCGAATTAGTCTCATCTTTTCTCTTCATCATTTTTGTAAATCAATTAATAGCAAGCTAGTCCCGTCTCTTCTCTTCATCATCAACAACGAGTGAGTATGATTTGCCATATGATTGTAAGTAAAAAAGCAGATCATAAAATATATTTCACACCTTGCCATCATGTTCAACAATTTTGAAGTGCAAAGTGTTTGAGATAAGAGATACAAATATATAAAAATTTAATAAATGAAAATATTCCCCTAAATCTTGGAATTAATAAATTTTACTCAACATTTATAACATCCAAATGTGTTTCAAGTGCAAAGTATAGGAGATAGGAGATACAAATATATAAAAATTTAATAAATATAAAATATTTACCAAATCTTTGAATTAATAAATTTTACTCTTTATAACATCCAAATGTGTTTGACTGTATGACATTTGAGAATTATTGATGTTTCTTTTAAGAATTAAAATATCAATAAAAAACTATGATATCATTGACTTATAATTGCATAGAATTTCATTGGCTCATGATTATATGTCATGTGCTTATTATAAATGTTATAAGATTGATTATCTGCTAAGAGGGAATTGAAACAGGGTGAAGAGGATAATTTTCTCCACCTTAAGTGGATAAAGGGGCACACATTTGCTAAGTGGGAATTGAAACAAGGTGAGAGGATATGTCATTGTGGGAATTGAACTAGGGTGGGGAGGGATAACAATCATTCCTCACAAGTGGGAATTGAAACAAGGTGAAGAGGATAAATTTTCTCCACCTTAAGTGGACAAAGGGGGGCACATTTGCTAAGTGGGAATTGAAACAAGCTGAAGAGGATATGTCATTGTGGGAATTGAACTAGGGTGGGAAGGATAACAATCATTCCTCACAACCATCCAAACTACACCCAATTGAGTGTAAAGACCACACACTTGATAAGTGGAGACAATAATATTGTAATAAAAAATATCTAACATAAAATATAATTATTGATAATTATTATTATGAATAATAATATTGAAAAGAAATCCATGGATGGGGTGACACGCGGCGAGGAGGTGACACCAGGCTTAGCACTAAGCCTGGGCTTAAATGTCGATGGCCGCCACCCACACACCAGCATTTACGATGGTGGACGGCCACAACAGTATCATAACGATGGAGGGACTCCTCCCTCGTGCGACCATTTACGATCTTGGCATACTCAGCATGGTAGGGGTTAAAGGCGGTCAAGTGATCTCGGCGTCTGGTTATGTGTTTTCATATGCTCCAGCTTCGGCTCTGATCATCGCTT
>SNQJ01S0226266.1:0-14624 GCA_010110895.2 Picea sitchensis | reverse complement strand
GCAAGTGTCCTCAAGGAATAAGTGGTCTCAGTGCGCTAGAGCGGGATGTTACAGGAGCACTGGCGCTCCCCTATAAGGTCTTGGGGAGCGTTATAACAACAAAATGCCCCTCTGAAGGAGCGCTACCCATATTTAGAGCGTTGGCGCCCCCCTTGAGCCTCCTAGGGAGCATTATAGTGCCCTGATACCCCTTTTGAGGGAGCGTTGTCTAATATGGGCAGTGGTTGATTTGTTGAGGAGAATAAGGGAGGATATTTCAAGTTTGGAAGGTAGTTGCATTCGAATTCTTGGTTCAATCAGAAGATCCCTGATCTAAGGAGGGAATTCCTCAACCTATCCTAAAGATACCTCAAGAGGTTAAGCCTCTTTTAACCTATATAAGCAGGCTCTATGATGGTGAAAAGGGGGAAGAATTGCTAGCATGAAACCTATGATCTCATAGGAAGCACATAGTGAACTGGAGGAGAGTTATCAGCGAAGCTGCTATCATTCAGATCGTGATTATTTTGAGCAAGGGTTAGACAAAGGGGACTTGACGAAGCTGTCGCATTCACATCTATGATTGTAAGTTACTGTTGTCATTGTTCTCATTAATATGACACACTTGGCCTGTTTTTTTCTAGTTTGTGACTGATCTTACATAAACTTATCTCTGGTAGATAGATCTATTTTCAAGCTAATATCAATAGAGTAGGAAGTGGTCGTACTGTTGTTTTGTTTACAGAGCTCATTGAGGAGCAAAAGATTGGAGCTCAACTCGGAGCGTGCCAGGACAAACATCGATAAGAAGGTACTTATGTTCTCCTTCCCCCTCATGCATTAGTTTGTATAGATTTGAAAGGAAGTCAGTGTCCACGTTAAACACTTTCTGTCTTAGAGTTAAGAGTCTAGATTTTTGAGGCAATCTACCCGTCCGCAAGGAGATTTTACTACAACAATCTTACAATACATTGTTGTTGGGGTTAAATTCATTTTCTTGGATTTAGGGACTAAACCAAAGAGATAAACACCTATCTCTCCCTACAACCATCTCTCATATTTGCTTACAATCTCATTCCCTACAAATAATGGTAGAGGACCCTTCTCTAGCATCAACCAGTAGCTAGGGTCTTCTTAGCTCCCACCACCAACCTTGTTCTCAGAGGCTAGTAGCTTCTTAGTTGATAAAAGCTACCACCAATGACCTATGGTGAGTAACAAATTCTTTCTTCTCCCACTAGAACCTTGTGATGCCTAACAACTTCTTGCTTAACAATGGCTATTTTGTGTGACTAAGTTGCATCTAGGGTAAACCCTAGTCATAGAGGGAAGAGAATCTCTTCCAAGTCTTCATCTACACATGCTTATTCATAATGATCACCTTCTAATTTTGTTGTACATATAGATAGCATTTCATTGTTTACTTCTATGTACATTATGCTAATTAGTAAATATTTGATTTTTTTTTTTAATTTATTATATATATGCTTCATTTTTTTTAATTTTTAAAAATGGTAACAAAAGCCAACAATGCTTTGAATTATATGATTATTAGGATAAGTCCTTATGTAGATAAGTTGTATGGACTAATATTGGAAAAGAAAGATTAATTCATGGCTTGAAGTTCATGATAGGCCAGGTAAGGGTCAAGATGATTTCAAAAACTATTATTCCACTTTAGACCATCTAACTATTTTAGGATTATTATAATTGAGAATGGGTGAAAATATATTTTTAAAAAGGATAAGAAATATCAGGGTTCCTTTTGGATTGAGGGTTGTAATAATAAAGTTGTGTTAGATAGTAGCAAACCAATTGCAATATGGGATTAAGTAAGGTTTTCCTTTATTAATTATTATTTTGGGTATTTATTTTCACAAGTTAAAAGATAGTCTATAGGACATAGGTTGTGCAACTTTGGAAGGATTAATTATCACCCTTTTTTTATATGTAAATGATGACTTTCTTCAACAATATTGAAGGAAGGATTTTCTATGGAAAATCTCTTTATTTTGATTTTTAAAAATGGTAACAAAAACAATCCTTTGAATTATATGATTAGTAGAATAAGTCCTTTTGTGGATATGTAAAACCCGTGAGCCAAACTCTAGTTGAAATGTAATAACAAGTATACATATAGTTTGGTGAGCCATGAACCTCTTTTGGCTAATGAGCATGTTTAGTATTGTGTATTTTCACTTGGAAATTAATGAAAGAAAACACAACTACATGCAAACCATCCTGACAACAAGAGTAAGTGGGATAAACTTCACTAGAGTGGGAAAGGAGGCTAAAAATATTAGGCAAAAAGGGCTAAACCTAAGAAGGCTTAAGCAAAAGAGAATATTTTAATAATATTTTATTAAGAGTCTAATTTATGGACACATGTATATTGTGTTATCATAAGTCCAAAGAGGGGAATAAACGAATTACCAAGTGGGTTAAATATGGCTCCATGGAGTGACAAGTGTCATTCTATTGACATGCAAATACAATGGGATCGAGGAACTTGGCTAAAAAACAACAAAAAATCACAATGTTGGATACCATATGGGGTGGTGGAATGTGTTGCGGCAAGATTTACCATTCATCTAGAGAGCATTGAAAGGGGAAATGGCTAGGATTTAAGTGAAGTGACGGGTTGTCAGGCCCGTGTGCATTCTCTCCAGGTGAGAGAAATGCTAAGTCGAAGAGGCAGTGATCCAGATTTTATGAGAAGAACGAAATGAATACAGATTATTAAAAGATGTTCAACAAAGAATAACAGAGATACAGTAAAATTTGTTTCTATTCAATAAGGAAAATAAACTGAAACTGTAAAATGCAGCAGAAAACAAACTTGTTGGAATGGTGGTGGCTTATCTCTGAGAAGAGATGTGATGGCTTCGCTCATTTGTAAGAAGATGATTACAATGCGGATCTGAAGGCCTTTTTTACAATAAGCATGAATGCCAAAACCCTAGAAATCCAAAAACCTAACCCTAGGAGATGAAGCGCCCAAATTCACGTGGGCCCTGTTGGGGTAAGCTAGTACATCAACTTCCCGAGGTCGTAACTTTTGCATACGATCTTCGTTTTAGGTGCACGATAGCCTGTTGGAAAGGACTATCCGAGGAATAAACATATTTTCATCAGACTTTGACTACATCTACATTTTCACTATGGTGAGCCCTAAAAATGTTGTTTAGGGCCTCAAAACAACTCCGGAAGTCAAGGACCCGAAAACTAGGAAAAAAACTGCCAAACTGGAAAACTGCCAAAATAAACCAGCTGGAATAGGTGGGAGGCCACTGAAATTCATCTGGATAAATCCTCCCCCCTTAGGAAGAAATGGTCTCCATTGCGTTGAGTTCACCCATCAGATGAGGAAATTTATGTTGAATTTGGCCCCGGGTGAGCCACTTGCCTTGGTGCAGGAGTTGCGCTTCTTTGACAACTCGATAAAGATGGATCCTTTGATGTCTAGTGCCCTTGACCTGTGTTTCCACAATATGATCACTGGATTCTTGTTTCATGCAGTCAGGGCTTAGCTCTGTTGGTGTCAACTGCTCTTCTATCTCGGAGGTGTCCAATAATGGTGGGAAATATGGCCGAAGGAGAGCCATGTTGAATATTGGTTGCAGGCCAAGGAAAGGAAGAATGTTGAGCTCAAAAGAATTGTCACCCACAACCTTGGTGATGGTGTACGACCCATAACGAAGTGGGCGAAGCTTCCAATGGGGCCCTGTAAGGCGTTGAATCTACAAGTGCAACCACACTTTGTCACCCACCTGAAACTTATGTGGCACCCGATGTTGATCATGGCGTTGTTTGTACTTGGCATTGGACTTCTGTAAAATATCCTGAACTTGTTGGAGGATGTGATGGATCTGCTCGATGACCTGGGTGGCTTTGTCAGGTTCAAGTGGAGCAGGGGATGAGTCGACTGAGGTGGTCGCCAAGGGTAGTTCAACATCCCCCCTGGCTGAATGGTTGGAATCCCAACCCCACCTGAAAGGGGTTGTGGCCAGTTGATCTATGCAGGGCTCGGTTGTAGCTATGTTGGACATAGCGAAGGCTCTCATACCATGTGCATGGGTGCTTGGAATTGTACATGCGTAGGATATGTATGATCATCTGATTAATGACCTTAGTTTGGCCATCTATATGGGGGTGGAAGGCAATGGATTTGGTGAGCTTGGTATCTAGTAGTGACCAGAGGCTCGACCAGAAGGTGTTGAGGAATCAACTGTCCTGATCTAAGACAATGGTTTGTGGGATCCCAAAATGTACCCATACTCATTCAAAGAAGAGCTTGGAAATGGCCTCTTTTGTATTGATCTTCTTGCAGGCGACCAGAATCACCATTTTATAAAAGCGATCAACAACCACAAAAACATAGTCATTTCCCCTCTTGGTGGATGGAAGGCCCGACATGTAGTCCATTGAGATGGATTCCTACAACTTGTCAGTAGTAGGCAGATGGGTGTACAGGCCCTATTTCTTAGTGGTCGGTTTAGAAATAGCACAGGTGGTGCAAGACCTGATATACTTGCCGACATCATGTCGAAGTTTCGGCCAGTAGAAATGTTTTTGCATCACTGCCACTATATTTTCAATGCCAAAGTGTCCTTCCACCCGACTGTAGTGAGCTTCTCAAATAAGCTTCACGCGCTCACTTGATGGAACGTAGAGATGGCCTAGATGACACAACAACCTGTCCTGAAGATGGAAATTAGCGACCATTGAGTTTGCACCCAACATTTGGTAGGTGGTGGAAATGTGAGGGTCTATCTCATAGAGGTGGGGCCATCCGAAAGTCTTGTGGCCTCAAGAGTCTAGCATCGTGGTGAATGTCGTGACTGGAGGTCAGCTGAGGCAATTAGAAAATCGGTTGGTACTTCCTATTTTATAATTGATGTTGAGGTGAAACTGTTGTAAATATGTGAACCACTTCTGATGGCAGTCATTCTACAATTTTCCTTGGGTCTTCATGAACTGTAGTGGCTTATGATTAGTGTGGATGACTGTCTCCTTCCCAAGAATGTAATGTCTCCACTGGCGGTAGTATTGCACAATGGAGTACATTTCTTTGTCATAAGTAGGGCACTTACGGACAACATCTGATAGTGTCTCACTATGATATGCCATGGGGTGGCTATGTTGAGTGAGAACGATGCCCATAGCATAGTCTAAAGCATCTATCTCAATCTCAAAGGGATGTTGCAGGTATGGTAATGAAAGTATTGGGGATGAGAAAAAGCATTACTTCAAATTGTTGAAGGCTTGTTGTTGGGACATGCCCCACACAAATATTTCCTTACCACCACCCCTGGTTACCTAGTTGAGGGCCCATGCGATATGAGAGAATACAAACATGAACTTGCAATAGAAATTGACGAGGCCCAAGAAGCTCTGAAGCTCAGTGAGTGTGGTTGGGTTTGGCCAGTCATGGATGACCTGGATCTTTGTTGGATCCACATTCACACCATGTTGATCAACAATGTAGCCTAAGTAATGGACTCAGTCCATGCCGAAGGAGCATTTTTCCAAGTTTTCATATAGCTTGTGTTGTCGCAGGGTGTGCAAAACCTGTTGAATATGTTGCAAGTGTTCTACCCATGTCTTTTTGTAGATGAGGATGTCATCTAGATACACCACTACAAAATTATTGGTGAAAGGTCACAGGATATCATCCATCATCCTCATAAAATTTGTTGGAGCATTTGTCAAACCAAAGGGAATGACCATCCATTCAAAAAGACCTTCTTTTGACTTGAAGGTAGTCTTCCATACATCTATATTTTCTATTGGGACCTGGTGGTAGCCAAACTTCAGATCAATCTTATTGACTTATTTGGCCCCCATGAGTTGATCAAGGAGATCGTCGGTTCATGGAATCGGGTACCGGTTCTGGACTGTGATTTTATTCAGGGCCTGATAATCAATGTAGATTCGTCGGGTCACATATTTCTTTTGCACCAGCATGATTGGGATCCCACAAGGAAATGAGCAGGGATGGATGTTCCCCTTGTGGATAATTTCTTGGATCTTCCTCTTGATCTCTTCGTTTTCTAACTGAGAGTGGCAGTAGACTGGCCCATTGAGTAGTGGTGCAATGGGGGTCAGATCGATGGGATGCTTAACCTGGCAGTGCAGAGGTACCTTGGTAGGAGAGGAGAAGATATCTTAGTATTCTTCCACAACCTTATCCACTTGCTTCTGTTGTGTGGAGAGATCATTCGCAGAGGCCCTGGATGTGGTTGTGATCTTTCACTCACTTTGAGAAAGAATCACAAAGAAGATAAATTTCTTGGTCTGAGAGATGACCTTCCTACATTACTTGGCAGAGATCAAGGAAATAACACTAGGTGGGACTGCCTCGGGTATCCTGTACAATTTCTTGTTCAAAGTAATAATAACACTACAAGGCCTATACTCATAAACAACATGATGTTTCCATAAATAAGGTTGGCCCAAAAGAACATTAAAAACTTTGAGAGGAGCCAGTCGCTTGAAGACCTCTGCTGAGATGAGGTTCTCCTGGCTATCACTATCAATGATGAAGTCCAACGGTGTGCCTTTTACCCACATCTGTGAATGGAAAAGACGCTCTCCTTCTTCTGGCTTGTCTGGTTCACCAGGTTGGAGCTTGGTGGTAGAAACTATGGCACTGGGTTCCGCGTCAATGATCTTTCTTCCCCTTTCTGGTTCTGACTCAAATTCATAACTCACATTTGATTCAGAGGCTTTCACTTCGGCCACCAATGATTGCTTTGAGAAAAAATCAACAATGTTGTGCCAAGGGCTCTTATGGAAGTCACACCACTTCCTGGTATCTTTCTTTGTCTTCTTGGTGTCCTTGTTTGCTTGCAGCTTCGAATGGTTGTCCTGATACTATCCATATTTTATTTGTCCTCTGTTATGCAGGTTGGGGCCGCCCTTTCCTAGATTTTGCTGTGAGGGTTTCCCAGGGCCAAATTGTTGTGTCTTTTGTTTGATCTTCTACTTGATTTTGATGACATATCGATAGGCCGCGTCTAAGGATGAGATGTCCAGAAATTCCATTTATGTATGGATGTATCTATGTAGAGCACCACTATACTTGAGCACCAGATGTTGCTTTGAATATTTGATACCCATCTTGGTGCACAAGGTATGGAAGATATTTCTGAAATATGTTATTGCTTGGTCTCTTTCTTGCCACAATGTGGTCTATTTGTGTAGAAGTCATCATAACTTCCGACAGGGTAGTATTGTTCCTTAATAGCATCCCTGGAGGATTCCCAAGTGGACACGACTGTAAATAATGAGGGTTCCTTTGTTTCCTTTTTCTCATGGAAATTTTCCCACCAATCTTTAACATGGGGAACGACTTTGAGGAGTGCAAAAGTAATATTTTCTCTATTCGAAAAGTTATGGATAGAAAAATACCTTTCTAGTATATTCAACCATTTGTCTACAACATTTGCGTCTATCTGACCTTCAAATATAGGGATATAAAAGTTGATTTGTACCTTGAAGGGGGTGGCCCCTCTGCTCAAGGAAGATGTGTCGCTTGTCGGTAACCGCCGAAGGATTTGCACAAAACTATCCATCATCTCATTCCTGTGTTGTGTGAGGGCTTCCTAAAGAAATTTTTTGATAGGATCTATTTTCCCGTTGTCTTTATTTTATTCTTCCATGAGAGGTCGCTTGGGCGTGTGATAGATTTTGTCTTCAAGAGAAACAAGCTCAAGACCCAATTCTGTGTACTCTGACCTTGTTGGGGACATGCATTAAGAACGACAAGGAGCATACCACTCTGATACCACTAATCTGGATTTTATGAGCAGAAAGAAATGAATACAGATTATTAAAATATATTCAACGCAGAATAACAGAGATACAGTAAAATTGGTTTCTATTCAATCAGGAAAATAAATTGAAACTGTAAAATCCAGCGGAAAACAAGCTTGTTGGAATGGTGGCGGCTTATCTTTGAGAAGAGATGTGACGACTACGCTCATTCGAAAGAACATGATTACAATGAGGCTTTGAAGGAATTTTTTATAATAAGCATGAATACCAAAACCACAGACATCCAAAAACCTAACCTAAGCACCAAAAGTCATGTGGGCCCCATTGGGGTAAGCTAGTACATCAACTTCCCGGGGTCGTAACTTTTGCATACGATCTTCGTTTTAGGTGCACGATATCCCGTTGGAAAGGTCTATCCAAGGAATACACATGATTCTTTAAGACTCTGACCTTGCATTTAGTATCATTGTGGCGAGCCCTAAAAACATTGTTTAGGGCCTCAAAATGACCTTGGAAGTCAAGAACCCGGAAACTAGGAAAAAAACTACCAAACTGCCAAAATGAACGAGTTGGAATATTTGGGAGGCCACTGACATCCATATGGATCAGGAGGTTTTTCAGGTCTGTGTGCATTCTCTGAAATTGAGAGAATTACAGGCAATTTGATTCCATTAGGTGGCAAGTTGTCGTCATAGAACTCTGATTATTCTTATTTGGCTTGTTGCCAAAGCCTGGAAGGGAAGTGGGAAACCATAGGGGGCACACTTCCTAGGTGGGAAAAGCATGTGGGGAAATTAAATTATGTGGAACTTGGAACCTGCATTGAGATATTGTTGTTAGACCTCATGTGATAGATTATCCTTGCCCAAGTGGAGTTCAAGCCCAGCTCTGGGGTGACTTGTTCTCAGTTTGTGGGGAACAATGTCTAAGGTTGGGAGGAAAGTCAGAGGCTTGCATGCAGTTGGTGGTTCAATTGTTCCAAATAAGTGTTCATAATGTGCTTGTTAAATTGTTGTTGATTGAGAATGTATGAAATCTTGTGTTGAGTATTAGTGTGAAAAATACTATGAATTTTGATCATAACTAATTGTTATTCTTAACACCATTTAAGTAATATTTCCCCATAAAAATTGTATAGGTGATGTAAACCAGTAATTTTGTAATGGGTTCCATAATTGTCACTACCTTGAGCATATCGACGATGAGACTAGTTCAATAATAAAGCATAGTAGTTGTAATACCCTGAAAATGTTTGTCAACGACTCTATTTATATCTTTGATTGTCTATGTAGAATTGATAATTGTACATATGATAAGTGGGAAAATAACCCATCTTGTTACAAGAAAAGTTAAGTTATGGACAATCATAAGAGAGTAAAAACTCGTTATTTCGGGTTGGGAAGGCCTTGGAAAACTACAAACAATGTGTTGGGTGCAAATTTCTCATCCTTACATCATGTTGAGAAAATATTAACAGTTTGGGGAAGGTTTTACAACCTCGAGATGGTCCTAAGAGTCTTAGGAAAGACTCAAATAAAAACTCAGAGAATTAAAGACTAGATTCGTACTAATTTAAGTGAGTCAATCATGACCGTTGATCGTTGAAGTTTTGACGACTGTTAAATCCTTATGAATGTGCCTTCAATGATATGAACCATTAATCGTAGCAGGGACGCCATAGTAGCATTGGATATGGTACTTTGATGAAAGACTGTGAGAAACCTTCTTCACCATAGGATATCTTGGGATTGAAACAAGTAATATCATTCGTCCATTAGAGCACAACCGAAAGAGATCATGTCTGTTGATTTCGGTGGACTCGTTCGATGAGGTCAAAAGGAAAGTGACATCATACTGGAAAGGATGACATCACACACCCAATTCATGGAGGATAGTTGTCCTAACCTGGAAGGTCATGCCAGGAATCAATGATGACCTGTATTTCATGTCACTCAACATGGAGGGTCCATGAGGAGGGTGGCCCATGGTGCCACATGGCATGGTGTTATGGTCTTTGGGGAAACAAAGAGTGATGTGATCTGAGTGCCACGTGTGTAACATGCAGGTAGTGGACTTAGGTTCACAAAGATGGGAAGGTGAGATGAATGAGTTTGTGAGTCTACCAACCCCTGAAATTGACATGATCACAAAATAATCTAAGTGTTGAGACTTTTTAGATGGGATTATGAAGGGGTGGTAAATAATTGTACATCTACGAGTCCTCATGGATGGAAAAATGGCTAAGTTTGAAACTTCTCAGATGGACTTACGAAAGGGGAGGTACAAAATTCTACATCCGTGAGTTTGCATAGATGGAAAAATGGCTAAGTGTCAAGAATTTTCGGACAGAATTATAAAGGGAAGGCACAAAATCATACGTCCATGAGTCTGGGAGTCTATGAGTCCGTGAATGAAAAAGAAGCTAAGTGTTGGTGGTGAGTTCATGAAACATATGAATATAGACCATGAGTCTGCAAGACTGCCACCCGCAAGTCTGTGAATACAGTAAGGATGTTAGAAGAAGAAAAAAAATTGATACCCCATCCCTTAGAAGATAAATAGGGGGTCGGGTATGTTACAAAGTGGTATCAGAGAAGGCTACAATACTAGGCCTAGATGGGCTAGAGATCAGTCGGGACTAGGACTGGTATATCAAGATTTAGTTGAGCATGTTGAAAGGTGTTTCTACCTTTAAGGGATTGTTTATTTTTTGCATTAACTTCTTGAGGAGAATAACTACAGATTGAAATTATACCTTGGAAACCCTGGATAAATTAGAGAAAGGGGAAATTATAGTGTTCCTCTGTCAAATTGATGACTACTCTTACGGGAGTAGGAATATACTGATAGGTATTATTGGTAAAATTTGGGTGTAAATGGCAGAGGTGGAAGAAATTTTGTTATGAAATTGCCTGAGTGCAGACAAGGGACATGAGATGGGTTGTTTTGTTAAGTATAATAATGTCTATATGCGAGGGTAGGAAAATTATCTTGTAATTAATATGGTTGATTATATAGGGGTTAAGACCATTATGGAAAATTCATTGTGCTTAAAGGAAATTGGTATGGATTGATAGAATCCGTAGGAGTAATAATTATCGCTTTAATAAAATATCAAACCCTATATATGTGTATGATCCCTCATGATCAGAGGATGGATGGATAATTTGTAAGGTCAGTATATTTGACCAATAGTGAATGAAAATGGTTGTTAGAGAATAACCTAGTTAAGAAATTAAAAGGAAGTCCTTTGGATTGTTGCTAGAACTCCTCAAAGAGGTAAAGAGATATGAACTCAAGAGCAAGTTTATGATGCTCAAAGTTATAATAAGTGAAAGTATATACTGATTAATCTAAGGACATGTCTGTGCATGCGAATACAAATGGAAGACAACTGGATTACATCTGCATTGTAAGCATGGGTAAAGTGTTGGGGGCACGAGGATATGTCAGACTGCATATGGAAAAGGTTGAGCATGTGTATAACATGCATATGGGCTTATTATAGTATTTTATTGTATGTAAAATATGGTGATGTCGTGGATCATATGGTTAATGATGATCATAGTATAACAACATAAGTAAAATGTTGATGGCATTGATTACATATTACCTTATGAGAATAAGGTAGAATGGTTAATGAAATTGTTGATTTTGTATGTAGTAAAGGAAGCATTGGGACATTTCTAGATGACCAATGGGTCAGACTAACATCCAAAGGTGGATGGTAGCCATAGGAATATGGCTTGGTGTGCTCAAGTTGTAGTGAGAGGGAATATGGAAAAATCATTCCCTTGATAAAAAGGTTCGTTGACCAGGAATGGTTTGAGGCATGAAGAGAAGATTGATTAGTTGTCTTGCTTCCTGGAGTACTTTTGAAATTTCCATATTGTATTTTTGGGTAGTTGCATACTTGTATAGCAGTTTAGACAAGAGTGTTGTCTTGTTGGGTGTTGTCACATGAAAAGGGAAACATAATTATGAACATTTATGCGAGACTTTCCATGTGAATATCATGTGGATGGCTATAAATTCTCTTTAAAGAATATTGATATTAATATTAGATAAACATGAAATAAAAATATAGAACTGTGCAAACAATGCACATGCATAATACACACATAGATATACTTACATGCTTAAAAGCATGACATGAATGTGTAAGTAAGATGGAAGTAAGGCAAGGAGTATGTTTTCTTGGAATGAATAATGTCTGGCTATATGGCCAACAATACGATGAAGGTTCTGAGTATTTTGTTAAAATGATAACATGGGGAAGTAGTAAATTAGTAATAAAGAGTTAAGATGAAATGCTAAGAGAGAAAAGATCAAAAGTGACCCTTTTGTTGGCTGCTATCTTGTAATGAGGACAATATAGTTATGATTTTATTGATGAGATTGGTTGTGTAAGTGACTGTAAAGTCTCATCAAAATTGGATAATGTTAAATAAATATGAATGGATGAGGTAAAAAGGTTCAAGTGATGCACCTACATATATGTAAATATGCATGCTTAAAATTATGATAGGAATGTTTGAATAAGTGAAACGTGAGGCAATATTTGTACTTGTCATATTTAAATAATTCCATGGATGCACAAAAAACCCTATGTTGGAAGGGTCTTATTTGTCTCGATCAAATAATAGCTTGAGAGATATGTGTTCCATTCCTCAAGAAAATTTTGTATAAATTGATGAGAGACCAAAGGAGAAGGGAGGGTATGTTATCATGATAAAAGGAAACATGGTTATGCCTTTGAGGATTGCATGAGAATGACTGTGAATAATCATGAGTTAAAATAATTGGTAAAGAAAATATGCATGTGTTGTATATTTTAACCGTGTACAATATTTTACTGCAAACAAATATTCAATAAAAGAATAGAAAATACACAATGGAAAATACAAACATTACACAAAGATTTTTCCCCTAGAAACCCAAATCGAGAAAGACAACATATTCTATATTCATTCACTTCATACATTGTTTACAATACAATATACATATAGGAGCCAACACCATCCAAAACTCTAACCCAATGACCTGGATTAGTCAACAACCCTAATTCCTTAACCAGAAATAGAAAACCATCGACAAAAAAACATGTGTCGAAAAAATGCCCAAAAAATGGACACAAGCATTAAAGACTAGATTCCTACCAATTTAAGTGAGTCAATCATGATCGTTGATCATTGAAGTTTTGACGGTTGTTAGATCCTTAGGAATGTGCCTCAAATGATATGAGCGATTGATCATAACAGGGATGTCGGAGTAGCATTGTATATGGTACTCTGATGAAAGACTCTAAGAAACCTTCTCCACCGTAGAATATATCAGGATGGCGACAAGTAATATCATCTGTCCATCGGAGCACAACCAAAATAAATCATGTCCATCAATTTCGGTGGACTCGTTCGATGAGGTCAAAAGGTAGGTGACGTCATACTGGCAAGGGTGACGTCACCACCCAATTCGCGGAAGACCATTGTCCTAACCTGGAAGCTCGTGTCAGGAATCGGTGATGACGTGTATTTCATGTTAGTCCACGTGGAGGGTCCATGAGGAGGGTGGCCCATGATGCCACATGGCATGGTGGTAAGGTCTTTGGGGTAACAAAAGGTGACGTGGTCTCAGTGCCACATGTCAATCCAAGTGACAACGTTGGGTAGGTCCACATGTGTAATGTGTAGGTAGTGAACTTAGGAGCATGGCAAGTTCAAGGAGATGGGAAGGTGAGATGAATGAGTCTGTGAGTTTGCGAGTCCACAACCTGTGAACCCAACAAGATCACAAAATAATCTAAGTGTTCAGACTTTTCAGACGGGCTTATGAAGGGGTGGTACATAATTGTACGCCCGTGAGTCCACGTGGATAGAAAAATGGCTAAGTGTGAAACTTCTCGGATGGACTTCCAAAGGGGGAGGTACATAATTGTACATCCACGTAGATGAAAAAATGGCTAAGTGTCGAGACTTCTTGAACAGACTTATGAAGGGAAGGCACAAAATCACACTTCCACGAATGAAAAAGAAGCTAAGTGTTGGTGGTGGGTTCGTGAAAGGTACAAATATAGACCATGAGTCTGCAAGAATGTCACTCGTGTGTCCATGAATACATTAAGGTTGTTAGAATAAGCAAAAAAATTGATACTCCATCCCTTAGAAGGTAAATAGGGGATCGGGTATGTTAAGGATAAGTTGTATGGACTAATATTGGAAAAGAAAGATTAATTCATGGCTTGAAGTTCGTGATAGGAGAGATAAGGGTCAAGATGATTTCAAAAATTATCATTCCACTTTAGACCATCCAATTATTTTTAGGATTATCATTGAGGATTGTTGAAACTAAACTTTAAAAGAGGTTAAGAGATATTGAGGTTCCTTTTGGATTGAGGGTTGTAATAATAAAGTTGTGTTAGATAGTAGCAAATCAATTGTAATATGAGATTAAGTGTGGTTTTCCTTTATCATTTATTATTTTCGGTATTTATTTTCACAATAGAGGACATAGGTTGTGCAACTTTGGAGGGATTAACCATCATCCTTTTTTTATATGTAAATGATGACGTTCTTTTAACAGATTTGTCATTTTACCCTAATTTTTCTAATAATAATATTAACAATTTGGAAAATGATCAATTTGTAAAAGAGAATGTAGATTTCCACTTCAAAATCCTACACACAATTTACCTCCAAATAACTTAATCAACACTTTTTAAATCTTAAAATACTTAAGAGTGAAATACACCCTAAATTAATAAAAGCATTATATTTAACTTTTAAAACATTTTTATTAAAACCTAACTCTATAACTAAAACTTAATAAAACTATTTCTAATTATATAATAAAACTACAACTAAAACCTA